>JAGDQP010001966.1:0-20572 GCA_022664845.1 Lepisma saccharinum
ACAAAAAAGAGAAAACACATTCACATCATCACTTAACAAAATAATTAATGTACAAATCTGCAGAACACATTTCAATAAGTTAAAACACCAAAACATGTTTTCAATAACAGAAATTGCTCCAATGACAGCAGCCAGTCTTAACTTGCAGTGCTTTTCTAATCACTGGTTTGTATCATTTTTGATGTCTTGAAAATTTAGAACAGTTGGTTAACGCATGCAACTTTTAACTTTTTATACTTTCACCTAAAGCTGTTCGAATCCTATCAAAGGCCGTGTTTTATTTTACTCCAAGAAACGCAAGAGTAACTTCAATGTAATAGATTCAATTTACTTTTTTGTTTCTTGCATGCTTTTATTATTATTTTTTACAATGACATATTAAAATTATTCAATTATATTCACGGGCTACAAGTGGTACGTTCAATTGTTAACAGATGGCAGTAACGAGCACTTTTAATTCATGTGCTTTTGAGTTCTTGGAAAATGCTTCACTAGCATTCATTAAAAAAGTATACTATTGTCGAACCCACATTTATTTTACAGAAAAAATAGGTAATTCTTTTTAAATACAAGTGTTCTAAAGAGCATTAGTAGAAGATCTCTTATGATTTAATCATGATAAAAGAGCTGCTATAAATTAGTGTTGAAGCTACCAAAATATATCAATATCTTAAAAAAGTATTAAAAGTAAAAATCAATTCTAAATTAATGAAACGAACAAATGACGTGTTAAAGCATACAGAAACGCTATTCACCACTTATACTATTTCTTTCGATCCATTTTTGTTATCTCTTTTTAAACAAATCAAATACCATCTGTATGTTAATGACAAGCAGTCGGCAGACTGATTACGTCATAACATGGCGGCGCCTGATTAAGCGCAAGTCTGTTTTGAAGCAAGTCGTTATTACTCTTGATAAATGCATCACAGAAAGAAAAGAAAATATTTTCCGTAGTCTACTTTAAGAGACGAATTTTTTATTGTAATAAAAAAATACTACCGGAAATGTCCATTAGGAGAATAAAGAAAGTGTATGTGAAATGTAATATATAAATGTGTCTACAATGGGTTTGTGTGATTCTATGTGAACGTAATGTATTAGTAATGTATAAATCAACTTCGCGGCCGATCATTACCTCAAATCACTATCTTATATCTCTACAGGCACAGGTTGTTTGTAGATGAATCTCTAGAAGCGAAGTTTCTGTGGGTCTTATGCCCGTTACGCCCCCTTACTGAGATACAGTGACTGCTATGAGTAACTCGTATACTCCTACAATTAGTGCCTAAGTGAGATAGTCTGGGAAATATGCATTAGACTCTTTTGCTCTGAATAGCTTCTCAAGCATAGCATTGGCTTTCCCCTTACGTTTTTAATATACTTTAGCTGTTCTACCAATAACTTGACAACCACATTCTGGCTTCCCTTTTCGTCCCTTTGCCGTCTATTGTCACGTTAGGTGCTTCTAGTACCAAGAAATGAGAGTCCTTCAAAATGTCCTCCAATGGAAGTATACTTTCGTCTTTGAAGAAGAAATTTTGGGCAATTGTTTCGAGAGCTAGTTCTAAGCTCTTTTATTTTTATTCTTCTTTTTTCGTATTGCTCTCTTCTTATGTGCTACATTTCCTTCCGAAAATAAAGATCAAGATGTTTATTTACACGCCATAGTAAGGAAAAGAAAAGACAACAAGCAAAGCTTTCACCAATAGCAACACATAATGGAACAAGAAACCCAACCATATGCAAGAATAGGGTTATTGTGAGCTGAAGCGTTTGGACTATATTTCCTGGTTAAAGTGGTCGTTGGCGAGGCACAAAAAATCCATAACGAGCAACGATTCTCCGAGAAGAAGAAACCTAGGAAAAAAAAAAAAAAAGATGGGAGGTCCTCTTGTTGATATAAATAATCTTTGACCGAATCTAGTCAATTTCTCCATAGCATACAGTTTTTGCAGCGAAAACTACATTTCTGATACTTTTCATAACACACAAATTTTACTACAAGGTCCATTTTCTCAGACACTAACATCATTTCTATCCTTATCTGGGGTGTGCAAGTCTTAAGCTAGAGTAGCTATTTTTACATCGTTGGCAATTTTTCTTACTTTTCCCTCGCTTTTCAGGTGCTGTTGAATTATTCATGGTCTACCAGAACAGGCCCTTCACTTTGCCTTCGTTGGAGATTGGACGTTGTATTCCATTTGCCACGTGCTATCTCCCTCCACTACGACAACGCTCCTAATCCAATATAGTGTTAGAAGTTCTTAATTAACCTTATAGTTAAAGTTATGTGTGCTTCAAGTGAACTTAAGTGCTGGAGATACATTACGGAGTAGAATGAAAGAGAGGGAGAATAAAGTCATATCTGAAGATTCAATATGATGGACATATTACTTGAACCTCATTTCGACCATTTCTCGTCTAACCTAATGAATTAATTACAAGTGTATTCGAAGCTCTGAGATAGCAAAGTCTCTAATCCTTTTAGACGATGTGATGAGGTTTAAGTGGTCAGAAACTTGTAATGTCGCTGACAGTTTATTGTAGAGATAATTGCTTTGAGAATCTTCATTTTGAAACCGAGTCATTGACTAATTTGTCTGTGTATTTTTCAGTCTTACCACACACAGGCAGAAGGAGGGGCTGCTCACCGAGTATCTTGAGATCAGCAAGTGTCCTGTCTCTTTGTTTGACTTAATTTAGTATTCATTATCATTTACCTCTATCTAAAAGCGATAATGGACTGATCCAGTCCATTAAAAATTTAATGAATATATGAAGCCAGGGAACGGAAGGAGAAGTTAGGGCTGATTTTCATGAAAGCTTGCGTTGCTTTCTTTGCTTGCGATTTGGGTGTATAGCCAATTGAAACACATGTTACATTTACCTTAAAATAAAACATAAGTTTCAATTGGCTACTCAACCAAATCGAAAGCAACGCAAGCTTGAATGAAAATCAGCCCTCTCAACAGGTCACAGCAATAACAAGCGTAAAAAAATGACGTGTGTAAGGTCCGCCTGACATAAAAGCATTTATGTTACGATAAATCTTAGCCCTAGTAATAGTGCCGCGTGTGAAAACAAAAATGCTACAGTAGGACAAGATGTCATAAAACTTTAACATTTTTGCTTTTATACGCTGGCAATACTGCTAGGGCTAAGATTTATCGTAGCATAAATGCTTCCGTGTCAAGTGGGCTTTAGAACTGAAAATTTGGTCCATATTGGATTAGAGTGGACGTGTAGGAGATGTGATACAAAATGGTCATAGTTTGTACATAGACAGATTCAGGTCGAAGGTTTCTTTGTACAAAATATAACCGTTTTGTGTAAGATATATTTCGCTTTATATATATAGATTACCTTTCTTATTTTATTTTATTTTTTTTCATCAATATCACTCGTATCTCTTGGCTTCTGGAGTCGACCGATGTTTGTTCTGGAGTCTATCTTTCGATATTAGCCGATCACTCCAGTATTGTTACGAAGAGCTCAATGTTTATTATTTACATGTACGCCCGACTGCAAAGACGTAGGATTAGGCTAACCTGGTGATTCGAAAATTGGTGTTTAAGCCTAAGCCTTACTTAGACTAAGACGAAACTCCATCTTCGGAGCCCATAGTATTTATTTCTTTACATAACACTTTCACGTGAGACAACTGTTGTCAGAAGGTTAAGCAGATTTTTAGTTAGTTTTCCCGAAATCAAATCACCTTTCCTGTTCTTTTCTCTTGGCTACGGCATTGACAAAAAGTATGTTTTTTGTGTGTACCGTGTGGTGAAAGAGGCGTTATTACTGTTATCGCTATTAAGCTGGATTATCATAATCTATACTTTCTAATACTAATAGTAACAAATCATTTGTGGATCAGATCCTGGTACTATTTTTACGGCTACACCATTTGATCTCTAAAAGATTTAACGCATTGTGAATTAATATCCAGATGAAAGTGATCGTTTGATAATAGTGTAAAATACGGCAGTGGTGTGCCGACCGCGGTAGCCTTAGGTAATAAGTATCAGACAAACATCTCCAAGTTTCTAGGTTCGGATCCGGCTGGGACATTGTTGTTTCTGGATGTTAGAAACTTAGCAACCAATAGAATAATATTAGGCCGAAGTGATTAATTACTAAAATGGCCCCAAAACTCATAGTTTATAGCGAGTTTACGGAATGTTTACAATATAAGTTTGATAGTCATGCATTAGATTTTCAAAATTAAAGAAGCAATGTTAATAATTACTTTTCTGTGTCTTATTTGCATTTATTTCTTCTTTCTTATCAGTTTCCTCGTTGGAAACTCTGCCATGTTAACGGTAATCGCAAGCAAATATTGTTACTAGGTGCAGGAAGCTGTCATAATCACCAGAAACAATGTTTAAATAACACATGTGGCCAAATGGCAATCAATCTAAGCCTCTAAGGTTTTAATATTTAGAACGAGATTTAAATCCAAGCATTTTAACTTTTTGAGATATATTCCTATTATTGAAACTTGAAAGCCTTTACGTAATTGAATTTTAACTCGTATTTTTAATGTGTTACTAGTTATAATTATAAAATGTGGTTCTACGCTTCTCCTTTGTTAGTGGTAAATATTGGTACTATCAGAAAGTCAAAGAATCGACTATGGACAAAATATTTTAAAATTACAAAAATTTTAATTTATGTATGACCTTTAGGCTAAAGTTACAAGAATCCCAAAATGGGAGTTGAGACACACACTAACACAACCGTTTCGTCAATTACATGAACCAAGAGAGGAGGTCTTGCCGAGTCTGAATTATGATACATTTAGTTACTCCTAGTGGTTTGGTGAAGGATATCAAGGTTCTAATATACATACACACAGTCAACAATATTAAAACAAATGTAGCAGTAGTCTCGTCGGAGGAAATGTTGAATATTAGGTTTCAAATGGCAGTACGGGTGTTGTAATCAGGCGATTTCCACTCACGTCAAGCATTGGCTCGTGCGCCTCCCTCCATCCCCCTTTTCTTCCTTTATTAAAAGCTACCCTTCCTTCCTTTTACAAAATATTTCTTCAAAAAATGCATGAGGGGGAATTGTGATGAAGCTCATTAGTCAAGCTCAATTGTGTGACGAGATGCTCATTTATTTCTTTTGATAGATCCTTCTTGGGAAAGATGACGAGAGGAAGCAAACAGCATCGAAAAAAAGAGCTCGTATGTACTTCGACCTTTTTGTTAAGTACCTCAAAAGTCCATTTGCGCGTTACGCTTCCCCTTGAAAGAAAAAAAGAGAAGAAAAAAGCTTGGCTCAAGTTTGGTGGCGCTGTGTGCTTACCCAATGTAAAGTGCTGCGCCTTTAATTAACTACCTTTGGAAAATAGTCAGATCACAGACTATTCGCAATCTTGCAACCAGAAGAGGGGAAAGCACTTGTAAGTTAAATCCTCAACATTAAAAATAAATAATATCTAAAAACTGTCATAATAATGGCGATAATGAATTTTTTATATTGCTTTGTGTTTTAACACGTTTCTGGTTTCCTAAGCTTTTTGTCTTTTAAAAAAGTCAAAGTTCCCCGTGGTTTTCGAATAGTTTCTTCTACTTACCAACCCTCCACTTCAATCTCATTTCTTTTAGAAGCCAAGACCCCCTTTGAAGCATCTAAATAATTGAACTGCTATTTGAACTTGCACGTCTAGCCAATTAATCTTGATCGAGTATGTAAAATACTGAAACGTACAATACTGAAAGAGCAACTGAAGATAGAAAGGCCAGCTAAGTTATTTGACTTTCCTCAAAGTTCTTGGTGGTATGAGACGAAAAAAGAAGTCAAGTGAATTAAGAAGGCGAATTGCTTTTATACATTTCCAAATGAAAGCATAGCGAGAAAAACCTGGATTCATGCCAAACAAAATTTCTCTTAGGTGATCTTATTAACGTTTGATACAAATGAATGAAAAAACAACCTGGCGTTTCTTCAGTAGGCGTAGACTAGTTCATTTTGAACAAAAACTGGAACAATTACAAATTAGGGGCATATATAGACTCCTAACAGTAAGCATATTGAAATTACAGAATTAACTCTTAAATGAAATGCTAAGAACTATTTGTCAGCCCATTACTACAATAATCTATTACAGATGCAAAGTTTATACAGTCTATTTATGTACTTAATATGTTATTTACGAGTATTAGGTACATCGAATAAAAATAAACGAAGTTATGAATTTCTTGAAATCACTGTGTTTGGAATCAAGCCACTGTACTAATTTGTGGAAATCACTGGGCAAAGGCACGTGGCGAATCTGGCGATAAGGATGCGCTTTCCTAAATTTCTGATAAAAAAACAAACAGGTGGCAACACTGACCTCATGTGAAGCTGCGGCCGAAAGAATATAAACGTTACTGAAGGTGCTGGAACGAAAAATAGAAATTCTAGGTAAGTAAACTTGTTTTCCCTACAGTTCCATATAATATTGCAGCGTAAGTACTTCAGTAATGCCAGACACAATTTAGTACATATTTGAAAGTACTTTTAACGATAAGTTTCTTCTATATTTCATGGTTCACACTGTGTAATATTTTGTACTGCTTCTACGAGGTATATGTACAGCGTCAGGTATATACTAAATTGAAAGTAACTAGTAATAGTAATTTATTACTATTACTTTACTTTATTACTATTACCTTACTTTATTACTATTATTACAATGAAAGTAACTGTACTATTACATGCCTTTCTGCACAATTTAGAACCTCTTGTTTACACTCCAAAAGCACTGGCGGGCGGAAAATGGATGGATATTTTAATTTTCTAATGACAACTGGCGTTAGTATTGCTTATCGACTAGAGTAAAACAGAAGGCACGAGTATTATATGCCTTTATTTTGGTGCCTGGGGATGTGTATATCTGGTCGTCAGTCCGCATAGTAAACAGTTGGAAAATAGCTCATCACGGTTTATTTATTAAAATTATCGATACGTTGAAAATGTGTGTGAATTTACTACTCATAATGCGGGACAACCACTCATAATATGGGACGCGTAATTTGTATCTAAAATACTGGACATCGGGAATTATACGGGACAGGTGGCAATCCTAGTCTTGTTCCACATACAGGGGTAAGTATACGCATTAGTACTATGTTATTTCAAGTAGGCCTGTGTTTTAAAAGGATATTATGAATAGAAGCGTGGAGCTAATATTTTGTACATTAAACTTCAAGCTTTTGATTACGTGTGTAAGATTTCTATTCTAGCAAGAATTTACAAAGATTAAAATTCGCGTATTCTTGCCACTCCTTTCTATACTCATTCCCAATGTATTATCATCAAAAGTTTCACACAAATTGGAATTACCGGAGAGATGAGAGACTGAATTTGAATTTAAGTTCTTTAGGCATCTCAGGCTCAGGCCGAGGGTGAGGGAGAGGATGGTAACATCCCGGCTTTTGTCTGGTGTGAAAGAGCTCTGAAGTATACTAGCTAGCATGCATATTCTTATACACAAGGAAAATAATAAACCACCCGTATTTACCTCTCATTTGTGACCGAAGTTTGGGTTAGGTAAGGTTTGCTCATGTTGCTATAGAAATGACAATGGCATTTTCCTAACGTTGCTATCGTCAAGGTGGGCCAGTATTCTAGAACCGTGCTAAATAAACTGTTTTTCTTTCTTGTACTAATTTGTCATTAGCAATAATATTGCTACTTTGGACCACCCCAACCTAGAGGCGTGTCCCCTTAGACAAGAGGGCGTGAGAGACTTCAGGAGATGGGGGTTCGGAATGGGAATCACGATTCATGAAGCGGAATACTAATAATTTTGATTCCGGAATGTCGCATTTATGGAATTTCGAAAGTTGGACCACTGAAATATCGGAACGTCGGAATTCCGGAATGTCGAAAATTCGAATTCCAAATTTTTCTTTGGACTTCTGAACACCCCTACCAGGAGGGCGCAAGCTACTGAAAGAAGAAATACAAAGCCTGTCTGGAAAGTATCCGACCATAGGCCAGGAAAATAAAACTACATTGAAAATCAAAGTACACTGAAGGTGCACAATATGTCCCGAAAAAAGTTTACAATATGTTCTAGTTTTGCCACGTTTTTAGTGCATAATATATTGACTTTTTATGAAATTAATATGAACTGCATCACATTTTAGTGCATAACATATGAACTTTTGGTGTGCTGAACCCAATTCATGCACAAAACGGTTATTTACTAGTGGCAAATGTACTAAAAGTGATCTGGAAATATGAACTTAATGTGTGCAAAATATGCACTAAGGGTAAGAAACCAATAAGAAGACACATTGAGCACACAAAAACTCACAAGTTTTCAGTAGGTTCACAAAGTTCACATGCTTTCATACAAATTTCATTTTTGGTGTAGAATTTGTGTGCTTTTTGTGCCAGGAGTTTTTCAGTGTACATGCCTTGTGTACTTCAATTCCCAATCACCTTCGAAATAGGGCGATTTAACTTCCACACAGTTGACTAAACGATCCTGTCATTGCTGAAAACCCTGAAACGCCTCTTTTGGAACACCTGTTCAGTGTTCGATTTGTTATAAATTACGAAGGGGAATATTAAACTAGTGGTTGCTGATAAGTTTCAAGATACTACCTGTTTGGGTAGAAATACAAGGATTTTATCCTTTGTTGGGATGATATTAGGAATCAACAACCGGGTATGAAATCCTCACGCACCAGGGAAAATCCCCGGTAATTTGAGCACTGCTGCTGTTAACGCCACCGTCGGATATCAAAGCGGGTACCTTCGAGTGTCGATTTGACTTTAAAATGGCAGAAGTAAGAAGGAGCCATGTCCGGGGAGTATGGAGCTTAGCGAACGACAGGAATACTGTTCTTTGCCAGGAAAGATGGGATCTGGTACGAGGAATGAACTTCGTCGTTATTCTGATGCAGGTGAAGTCCACAGGTCTGGACTCTTGTGATAAACTGCGTCACATAGGCGGCGAAGAACGTCAAGATAGTACTCCTTGGTAACTATTCGTCATGGTACGTTGTCGTGATTGACAATGACACTCTCCACCTGTTATTCTGCGGACGTGTGGATATCTTTAAATAGAGTGTACCATTGTCTATTTGTGTACTCCCTATGGTATCGTCGCGAATAGCTTGTTGAATCTTGCTTATTGTTTCTGCTTGACAACTTGATGCAGTATGGTTGTTCCACATGTTCTGTCATTTTGCGCAGAATGGAATTGCGACCAAGAAGAACCACCCGCCACTACACACTGGCAGCTTAACGAACACTCAAGTAAACAAGGATCATGCCAATCAACACGCATGTGCATGAAGAATACTTCCACCACTGAATGCAGTATTACCATCCAACCTTCAATACTCTCCTCAGAAAAAAGTATGGTCGTATACTTTTCAGACAGATCTTGTACATATAAGTGAAAAAAGGAAAAAACATAAGCAGTAAATTTTGTTTTCTTGTTTCGTAATTATCCTCTACAATTCAAACAATTGAACGGCATTGCTCGCAAAGTTACAATAAAATAAAACGTATCTCGTTACTCCGTATGAACGCAAATCACTGAGACTGAAAACTGTGAACTTCCAATAACGTAAAAGAAATTTATTTGCACTTCTCCAGGATTGTTGCGGATAACTGCAAGTACTGACATTCTTTTGTAAAAGAACTTTCACAAAATTTTTATTGGTGTAGTCGTTCATAGCATTTGCTTTTATATATTCTATCGTACAGAACAAATACGGGATATGTCTGAAACATTTCATCAAATATTCAGTTGAATAATCATATATGTATTCCGGTGTCATCCTATTCTGCCAGGCTAGACACACATTTGACAACAGATTGTTAATCACTCAAAACGAAGTCCTAATATTATCTTCGTAGCTCAGTTATAGCCTATAGAACACAAATCTGGGGAGTCGGGTGGCTGAGCCTCCGTGACGGAGCTTGTTTGGATGAAAGCTTACACTACACTAATCCGCGTCTGTACCCGTCAAGGCTTCATTGTATACTAATTGCCTCACTCCCAGCTCTCCACAAATGAAGGTATGCCGCACATGTATCCTGGCAGGGTTGTCAACTAGATTGGTAGTTACATGCGTCACCCTGTACTTAGTTAGCTTCATGGACTTCTGTCAGTAAGAGCTTGACTGTTCAATATATATTTGTGCAAAATTATGCTGTTCTACTGTACAATGTGTAATGGAGCAGCTTAAGCCTTCACTTCAATTAGGTTCGATTCTACTAAGTTTTATTACATTAGTCTTGTTTTGATAAAGATTTCCCGTTGCTTAAGCTGACTGAAATTTATAATTACGATTTCTTTATTAAAGTGACATAACTTTATAAAGTCACATTTTTAGCAGGGCTCGCGTAACAAAGTTATGTTAGTTTCTGAGTTTGGTTGTGCATGCTTAACTATAGCCCTGATCGAAGCGGAAAAGGTTGTTACCAAGACGGTAATTCAAAACTAATGGTTTAAAATGATTTTAAATTTACTTTAAAGAATGTTTCTATTAAAGCAATGTTTTGTTTTTATAAAAGCGATGTTTATACTATTGGTTACTATCGAATTGGTTTGCAAATTCTTACACTATAAATTGGAATAGTACGTACGCACTGGATGGCAAGTTTGCTAGCTCTACCATTTTAAGTATTATTCCTAATAGGTGTACTATTTATTGTATTACCTGGATATTGTAGTTAATGCTGTTAAATTATAATTCCGGGAGGACTACAATCACTTGTGTAACTACAAAATTAGTTTTTGCTATTATATAGAGCTAATGCAATCGAAATAAATCAGAACACTGTTATGTATAAGAATGTTTGCTATGCGATCTGTTATTGACTGATAAATCCTAGGCGTGAAAACAGTGATTATTAATAGATGGCGGGACTAAATGCCTTTTGAATTTGAGATAACTTTTAAATTATGAATATTTCTTTTGGGAAATAATTTTAGATGTAAATTAATTTTAATATTTATTGTAAAACACTGTTTTGTGGGAGTTTTTTTTTTTTTTTTTTTTTTTTCTTTACTGTGTATACACTCGTAAAAGAGAAGCATAGAACTTGTAAAAGCGCTGTTGATTTCTTAATATTTATAAGTCTTGTGGCTAAGACTATTCAAAATCTGTTATAAACCACAAATAATGAATCTATTTTTCTATTTTTGCTTTCGTTCAATGTTTACAGTCTGCTGTGGTTATGGTGGTGACCTTCAACTGTAACCTTTTAGTGTTAAAAATTGTGGAAAATATTTTTGTGCTGATTTGCTTGTCAACTACGATTGATGTCTGACGCGTATTCTTCATACTGCAGGTTATTCCTGCTTCGGAGAAGAAACGAATTTTCTATCGCAAGCATCTTTCTTTTTTTTTCTTCTTCTTCTTTTGAGTTGAAAGAAGATTTATAGAGAGACTTTATGATGGAGTTTAGGCGACAAAATGGAACACTGTCACATCTCTTCAAAACTTTTAAATACTACGTAATAGCAAGTGAAGTAGATCCATTAAATAGTTAGAAAGTCAACTGACAAAAACAAGAGAAACACTTTCGTCCTACAGCCATTTCCATCAATGTCATTGTTTTGTGGTAATCTTAAGCAACAAGTCGTAGTGTCTCGAATCCTCGATCAATTTGCATCTATAAGACGTGATTAATGCAAGTGAATGTGAATGCTATTTACTGTTTGAATTTCTGATGCATTTTTACTCTTAGACCATTTTGTTTCTAAAGAAAAAGTTATTTTTACACACTCGGATAACTGAAGGTGAAATTTCAAGAAGATGGGTGTAACTTCGACTTCTGAAGTTCATTTATTTTTCCAATTTGCGCAGCAACACCACTCTACTCTACAAGATACCATCGGTAGTGGTAAGTAAAAGAATCTATTAACACTTTAGCTATTAATTATTTTCCAACAGAAGATTAGAAACCATGTTTAGATCAAATACTGAAAATAAAAGAGTACTTGCTTTCTATTTTAAAAGTATGTTTTATCAGTGTTACCAGAACCAGCAGAGGACAGTAAAGTTAAAAACTGAGGATAATTGAGGATTTTTTTTTCTTACAGTGGAGGATAACTCAGGTAAGATTGGTTCACACCTTCGGCTACCTTGCATTTAAGATCCGATAAAAGAACTGACGAACAGAAGAATTCCTTATTTTCCAATTTCAGTTCTGCAGGAAAGTTAGTAGTTACGTAAAATTTTACACTTTTATTGTATTTTCCTATCACGTAATAAAATTTATTTACAAAATGGAAGTGGTTACCAACTGTTTAATCATTTACTGATATTTCGGTAACAAAAATTTTATCAAAAATAAAAAAAAAAAAAAATCCAGGAGCACACATATGTCCAATTCTGAACCTTTTAACTTTGTCACTACAGAACAGAGAACACTTCAAGATATTTAGAAAAAGAGGGAGAACAGGATAACAAGATGAAAAAAGGTGGACATGTCATCCGAAAGCATAAAGTCTGATAACCCTGCACAGTACCTACACTGCGTGTGCTTGTGTGTGTATGTGTGTGTGTTTCATGTTTTTAAAGATACTGAACAAATGACAAGCAACAATTACATTTTGGAAAGCGGTACCCCAATAATACTTGTAAATGTCGCTTTCGAAAATTTCATTGTTGCTTGGGAAATATTTAAAACACACACAGTGTAGGTGCTGAGACGTCGTAAGTCTGAGCAGATGCAGATTTCAAAATGAAAATATTTATTCGTTCAGCAAAACAGGTGTGAACAACATTAAGAGGTAATTTCACGGGAGATAATTTCTCTCACTCGCCTCGAAAATTTACCGTAACTTTTGGTCGTCTTGTCATTTTGTATTTTTTTTTCTCGACAGCTTTTGGAGTACCGTACCCCTCAAGGTCACGTGCCTACCGCAGGGGTTATGCGTACCACAGTTTGAGAAACACTAGTCTAGAGAACTAGTGCTTTTCATAATGAATCGGTGACTTCTTGAGCATCGATTCCTCCGTCTCTCCATTATTCTTGTCTGTTTTCATTTTCGCCATCTCACTTTTCTGTCATATTCTTCTTATTTCTGGCAAACACTAAAATACTGCTCATGTTACGTAAATACACAGGCTCATATGATGCTGAACTAGGTCAACTCGTATTCGGTCTCGCGGCTCTGCAGAGTGCAGAAGATGGACCTGAAGGGAAGAAAAGTAGAATATTTTATAGTGCATTGTTAGGATCCTAATCCAGATTTTTATTCTATACCGGCAACTTAGAAAATGTAGAAATAAGTTCATTCAAATGAATAAATGTTGTAATGTCTTATTCTGCTGATAGGATTTACAATCCTATAAGTCTGACCTGTTTCCTTGTGGACCGTGTGTGTGCTTTTATCAAGGTTAATTTTGAAAGAGTTCCCTCATCATTGGCCACAGAAACGGGGGTGGCAATAAAATATGTAGGGGAAATGGGGTATCCCCGGAAAGTTTAACACATTAAAGTGCTTCTTGGTAATAAGATGCAAAATTGTTCCAAAATGCACCGTAAATATTTATTTAGAATGTGAACTTTATTGACAAAGCAAACATATCGAAATAAATGCAAAAGTAATGAAATAAACAAATGACAATATAGATCGCCACATTCACACATTTCAAATATTGGCGGATACTACCGGACACGTAATATATTTGAAAAAATAAAATAGATTCTACACTTAGAAGGAACACAATAAGAACACCTACCCACGAAGTATGCAATGGTCTCATGTGCAGTGGATATCTGTTGATTCGATATGGGTGCAGTTTTCATGGGCCCATCCATAGCAGGGTTCACACTGCACCCAGCCTTCATTGACCGTTTCACCGCAAATGATCCATTCAGTTGTGCTTTCCTCTTAGTCTGGTCGTATATCCTCTTTGTCCTTGTCACAAGCAAGCTGTTCATGGCTCATTAACTTCTTGCGTCATTTCTTTGCTGGTTCATGTGCTGAAGTTACTTTTCTTTCAAGGCGCTCTTTATATGGTGAAGATGTTAGTATCGCACTCAATTCTGTTCTTCTTGTTCTTGATGCCGAACGTCTATTGCGATTTTCTGGCAATGGTGATAACTGTTCAATAATGAAGACATCTTTACTAGTTGATGGACGAGGAGATTCTGATTCATCGGTGAAATGTAGAGAACGTGGATCCGCTGCAGACGACGAACGAGAAGCAGCCCCTCGTTTCCTCAATTGCAGCTAAAGTTGAAGGTCTTCACAGGTAGTGTAACATCTTTCAATGTCAGTCACGTTTGCTGGCAGAAAGTCAATGTCTCTGAAAATCGCAGTGTACTATAGATATATTCCAGTGCACGCAAATCCATTGACAGCAATGTCCACTGCACACCTTTCGGTATGCCTGTGAAACAAGTTACGCTACATCGTAATCGGTTATCTTCATTCCAGGATTCCTGCGCATCCACAGTGAATATGCTTCGTTGTATGCTTCTTTGAATGGTTTTATAGAAGACCTATCAAAGGGTTGAATCTAGTGAATGGTATGTGCAGGAGTACTGAGCATATGAATACTGTGATCCTCGAGTATTGAATCACTTTCAATTCCTTATAGCTGCTGTCCGTTAACAACTAGAAGAGCTGGGTTCTGAGGGGAAGGATTACAGTATTTCACTAAGTGTTGCAACCAAGTTTAAGAACATGTATCATCGTCATCCAACCACTACTTTGTGCTACAGCTATACTACGTATTGGGTGGAGCACCAATCATCAGTCTATCATTTATTCTCTGGCACGGAAAAATGAAGAGGGGAGGTACAAACTGACCAGTAACACTCATGTAGAACATCAATGTTATATTCTGACCTTTTTCGCCCGACGTCATCTTCGCCACAACTCGTCTCCGTTTCTCGCATATTATTTTAGGATTTAATGAACACACGATACACCAGTCTCATCAGCGTTGAATATTCGTGATGGTGGAAAATGATGTTTCTGCATCAGTGTGCACAAATTTGTGAAGAACAGTCCAACTTGTTACTTATTGTTACCTGTTGTACTCATTATGTTTGTAGACTCAGGTGTTCTAGGCTGATTTGTAGTTCTTGGGCTAAGTCAAACGCTAGCTTCAGAAATTCTTTTCGAGACAATGGCATTAAGCGGTCAGCTAACAGTTCCACATGGAGTTTCAGCTCTTCTTCATACCTATCGGAGAAAGTATTTTCGAAACTCACTAACTTAGCTGCAACACGAAATTCCACCCTTTGATTTCGTCGTAAAAGTCTGTCTTGCAGAAAATTTTTAGGGACACCAAATCTGTTCGCAGCTGTTCTCACACGTTCTAGGCAATAACATATCCAATTGCTGCTTTTATGTCATTTTCTGTCCAGGACCCGCGAAGTCCTTGCTTTGTTTTGAATTTCGGCATGTTCTCAAAGTAGCCAATGTTTCCTGCAACCAGGAAGAAAAGTTTCCTTAGAACTCTCTGTCACAGAGTATAAAACAAGAACTGCCACATTTTGTCCGGTGCTACCCGCCAATCACCTGTCCGGGGCTACCCGACACGTACTATTTGGAAATAACATGCCTCACACTCAAATATGTATTTGAGACTTCACTCACGACTTTTTCAAACCCTAATCAGTACAATAACATCTATTTGTGTTTATTTTACTTACCTTAATAAGAGCAATCTTCTTCCGAAATGAACCTCTGCAAGAACACAGACACACAACGGCTCGCAGCACGTCCACATTTCTTCACAAACTCCTACTACTTGCACGCGCACTGGATAACAAAGTCCTTTGTTTTTCTGCTGATACAGTGTTGCTGATTCATAAGGCTATTTCAGAACTAATACTGTCAGATGGTACCCGATGTCCCGGGCCACCCGATTTTTCCCTAAGGGAATAAATAAATTTCAAACGGTAATGAAAGGTTATGGCAACAATGTATAGTTTAAACTGGTTTTCAGTTTCTCTGCACTAATCTTGTAAAGGCTTGCAGTTCACTGTATAAATCAACAGTGTCACTGCTCTTACTGTCTTCATTGGGCTCTTTCCAACTCTTAAAAATCTTCCAAATATCTTGGAAGATTGCGTATTTCTGTTGGTAATGGCGACATCCAGGTATCTCAAAATTAGAAAGATAAATTTATACTTAGTTAATTAGATAGTTAGTTACTTAGTTAGTTACTTAATAACTTACTTACTTAGCTACTTACTTATTGGACAGTCTATGTCTATCATCGTATGAAATAAAACAGCACATCATAATGAAATATCTTCCGCTAGTCCGCTTAAATAGAAGTGTATTTAAGCACACCCAAAAATGTTTACCGCTGCACCGACCAGGGTTGCCACCTTTCTGCTCAAGAAAATCAGGACGGGCTCTATACTGGTGTCTGAGGGTATTATTAATACATAGGAGATCCAGGGAGAGCATGTTCACAGATCTCGAACTATACAGCACAGAGTGAAAAGATTGGTGTTACCATTGGCAGGAAAAGGTTGTGATATATACTGATCTTCCATCTTAGTGTTGTCCTAATTCGAGAAGCAAATTTCTACCGGCTAATTTTATCTGGTTGTTGAGTGTGATTCAAACAGAAAGAATGCAAGCAAGAAAGGGAGAAAATGAAGAGATCTAATTTGGAAATTGAAAATATTTCCCTATAACTGATTTCCTCATCGTAAATGTATCCGAATTTGCAGTTATTTTGTATTTCGAATATTAAGGCTCAATCCAAGTGGGTTTTCCCGCCTTTTTCGTTTTGCGTTAATTATTCAGATTTCAGTACAGAAAAACAGAAATTAACTTTCACGGACCAAAGTTCGTTTCGTCCTTCAATAACGAGTACAATTAGTTTTAATGACATGCTAGTAGTAACTACAGGATTGTGTGAAGACACTTTGGGGGCATTATTCTGTCCCAAAAGTGTCTGCAAACAATCCTGAGTTTACTACTAACATTTTATTAAAACTAATTGTACTCATTAGTGAAGGGCGAAACGAACTTTGGTTTGTGAAAGTTAATTTCTGTTTTTCTGTACTGAAATTTGAACAATTAACGTAAAACGAAAAAGGCGGGAAAACTCACTTGGTAAAGGAGCCTTAAGCAAAGGAACCGTTTAGAATTCGCTGGTCCAAATAAATCTCCAGCTTGTACAACTTTGGTCTAATGTCCACATAGAAGATATAGTATATATTGAATCAGATTTATTTTCATTACTTAGTGTTTCTTTTATAAATAGTGTGACTTCTATATAAATTCTAATAGTTTGGCGGGGAAGAGGAGATATCGGGATATATTCTGAGAGTATCTTAGAAGATGAATTTAAATTTGTATGCTAAAGGAACCACTTTTGTCTTGTTCTTCATTAAAATTTAATGAAAAATGAATAAGTAAAGTACATAAGCTCCACATATAAACAGTGAGTTCACATTAATCCTAAACTAATTTCCAAGGACAAAAAAAAAAAAAGGATTTTGATGCAGCGGTCAGCAATCTACACCATTTTGTTATCTTCCCAGTCTAACCCAATTGCTGGATCAAATTTAACTTAATGTCTACCAAACAAAATAATAATAACAGGAAAGACAAATTTGAAGAAAGCGCAGGATATAATATGTGAATTGGTAAAGTGTGTGCAGTACAAAATACACTGAAGACCAGTTGAACTAGTGAAGGACATTTCATTATGGTTACTAGAGCTAAAAAAAATCAAGGAAATGTTAGGATTACGAAGTGCACTTTATAGGTCATAGGGACTTGCATAGATGAGAGGTCCAGCTAGAAAGGAAGGAAATACCTTTCTTTTCCTTTTCCTTTATATATTTCTTCTATGTCGTATTTTGATGTGCAACTGCTACGCATAGTGAAAGTGATGAGATTATGGTAATTTGTGGTTATACATTTAATTGTGTAAATTTGTATGCACACATATGTTCGAATATCAAATAGTTTAATGTCCATATTATGAGCTATGTATATATATATATGAAAACAGTTAAGTATATAACTGAATTTAGGATACTTATTGATCATTTGTTAAGATGGAATTATATCGTCAATTTAAGATTTAGAATTTAGAATGATTTCTAAGAATAAAAGTGTTATTCGCTTAGAATAGCTTGATTCTGACTTATCCCGTTTATTGGGATCAATTACACTTTGACTTCTACATTCGAAACTCACGCATTCGGCAAATCTTACAAATTCAGGAAATAGCAAGAGTTTTGTTTCCATTACCTATACCGTTACGTCACGTGCCACAATAAAACAAATTTACACGGAAATCCTTTGTTTTACTATTTGAAACTTATTCTTTCAATGAAATGAAATCAAAGCGTGCAGATAATTCTAACAATCTTGTACTACAATGGACATTTCTGTTTTCACCGTACTTATATATTTTACAATTTGTTTGTGTATATCAGATTAAAAACTATATAATGTTTTTTGAAATTTCAGCCCTATGGCTTTCTGTTACGTAGAAATATAACATGAAAAACTGAGAATGCAATCTCCTACGTCATAGAACGAAAATCATTTACTGATTGGTTTGATGTAATCAATTCGTACTATTTCCGTAGCTATATGCTTCTCCCTATGTTACGTTCCTTATTCAGAAGTTTGAAGACGAATAAACAAGAAAGAGAAAGGACATTTACATCATCACTTAACAAAATAATTAATGTACAAATAAATCTGTAGAATACACTTCAATAAGTTAAAACACCAAAACCTGTTTTTAATAACAGAGATTGCTCGAAACAATGACAGGGGGCAGTCTTAACCTGCAGTGCTCTTCTTATCGCTGGTTTGTGTCACTTTTGATGTCTTGACAATTTGGCGCATGCAACTTTTATACTTTCACCTAAGGCTGTTTGAATCCTATCAAAGGCCTTGTTTATTTTACTTCACGAAACGCAAGATTAACTTCAATTTGCATTGTTTGTTTCTTACATGCTTTCATTTTTATTTTTACAATGACATATTAAAACTATTCAATATGTCATTGTAGCCCCTATTCACGGGCTACAAGTAGTACGTTAAATTATTGACAGATGCCAGTAACGAGCACTATTAATTCATACGCTTTTAAGTTATTGAAAAATGCTTCACTAGCATTCATTTAAAAAAGTTATACGATTATCCGATGTAAAAGCTCACATTTTTTACAGAAAAAATAGTCTTTTTTCAAATACAAGAGTTCTACAGAGCATTATTAGATGATATCGTATGATTTAATTATGAAAAAGGAGCTGCTATAAATTAGTGTTGAAGCTATCTAAATATATCAATATCTTGAAGAAGTATTGAAAGTAAAAATCAATTTTAAATGAATCCATTTTTGTTATCTCTTGTTAACAATACTAACAAATCAAATACCATCTGTATGTGAATGGCAAGCAGTCAGCAGATTGATTACGTCATAACATGGCGGCGCCCGATTAAGCGCAAGATTGAGACTGTTTCGACTTTATAACTCTTGATAAATGCATCACAGAAAGAAAATATTTTCCGTGGTCTACTTTAACAGAAGAATTTTTTTATTGCAATAATAAAATACTACCGAAAATGTCCATTCAGTAAACTAAATACGCTGAAAGCGTAGTACATCTTCAAGAATTGTGCTAGATGGAATTACCAATACCTGAGCTTGAGATGCCTAAAAGTCATACATCCAGCTTAAATATGACAGCCTATAAGTTTATTAGTTCTAGCCTTTGACAAAATTTTAGTACCCCTCCTTTGACAAGAGTTTAGTTTATTTTTTTACACGTAGGTTATGCTTTAAACTTTGAAGCACGCTCCGCGTATACACAAGTGTGATATTCTTTACTATTACCACTTATAGACACGTGTATAATTTGCAGAGCTCCGGAATGTACACCCATTCATGGAAAATCAAAGCGTAAATGTCTACCTTTTACTGCAAACTCAGTGTAAATTCTAATTATAGAATAAAATATGTAATTTCTTAAATTAATTGCATTGGTAGAATCTTTGCACTGAAGAATATTCACTTTTTATGAAAGAAATACTTTAATATAACCCTAAAAGCACATCCTATCTATCCTCTTATTTTCTCAGTTCCCGCCACGATGAAAACAAATGAACACAGTTTTATAGTTTTTTTTTTCATCTAATATAAAAATAAGTTATTAACATGTTTGCCCAAACTCTGCCAGATTATTCACAGGAAAGCTCAGTGTATAGGAGGTGAACTTAACAAACAACATACCTGACTGCATTACTGGTTTTTGCAAGTATCACATCCTCTTTCAACTAATGCCAACGCTAAAGTTTCTCCACTATTTTATAGCCGTTTGGGATCTACAAATATGTGTCCCGGGTATTTGGACGCCAAAAAATTACCATTTATTTATTTACCTGGTAGTTTTACGCCTATCCTGGACTTGTGAAGTTAAAATTCGCTACTGATTTAGCTAAGCTAAATTTTACTTTCTCATAATATTTAACCAAGTTAGATAGACTTATCACGCTTCCCCATTTCTGGCTGCGCTAAAACTAATGAGTTTTTGTTCAGAGCACGTGATTTTGAATCCATCCGCTAGGTAGCTCTGCCACAGACCTCAT
>JAGDQP010001966.1:32994-45738 GCA_022664845.1 Lepisma saccharinum
GATTTTATAATCAAATTATAATTTATAATTTACAATGACAATTATGATTATAATTTACAATTATAAGAAAGTAATCAAATTTAAATAGCTGGGAGCATATGTAACAAGTAAAAATGAGGTCACGGAAGAAATAAAAAGTAGTTTAGTATCTGGTAACGCATGTTTCTATTCAGTGCAAAAGCTTCTAACATCGCGATTAATATCAAGGAAATTGAAATTGAAAATATACAGAACGGTTATTCTGCCGGTAATACTTTACGGTTGCGAAAGTTGGAGTACGACCCTAGCAGATGAACATAAATCACATGTGTTTGAAAATAAGGTTTTGAGAAAGATACGGACAGAAACAATACGAGATGACTGGAGAATAGAGGAGACTGCATAATGAATAACTCCACGGACTGTACGATTCACCAGATGTTGTAAAAATAATGAAATCGTGACGACTAAGGTGGGCAGGCCATGTAGCTCGGATGGGGAAAAACGAAGATTATATTATATCCTGGTTGGAAGGCCGGATGGAAGAAGACCATTGGGAAGACCGAGACGTCGTTGGGAGGACAATGTTAGAAGATCTTCGAGAAGTAGGTGTTCGTGATGAAAACTGACTTGATGTTGCCCAGGATAGAATCCAATGGCGAACGTTTGTTACTGTGGCGATTAGCTTACGAGTTTAATAAGCCAGAGAGTTAGTTAGTTAGTCAATTAGAAATCGTAAACGGCATTCACTGAGAATATTTCTGCTAAAGCGCGTGATCAAAATGGTGGCAGCAAATAATCAGAACTTCGTGTTTGGTTATGATCAAAATTTGTTTCCTCTTTCTGTTCATGTGTAATCATCATACTGGAACTGCTTTTTCCAAGATTACTGTGTATATAGTAACATTTATGTGAAACATTGATCGTCCTGCTGGTCTAGTGGTTACCGTCGCTGACTGGTGATCGTAGGGTCCCGGGTTCGATTTCTGGATGTGCCAAGGGTTTTTCCAAAACGCGAGAGACAGTCAAGAGCGGTGCCCACCCAGTATCGTGATGCAATTGTGGAGTTGCTGTGAATAAAAGATAGTGATGATTACAGTTGAGATCTTTCATATTTTAAATCTTTCACACTTTAGATCTTTCAGTATTCCTTTTCAGTTTGGGGCCTCTGGAACGCCATACCAAAATTTTATAGCAATTGAGGCGTATGCGTGAACAAAAGTCTAGAGAATACATAAAAAATCTCACAAAATCTTTTTATTTAGCTTCTCAAGATAATCCAAATAAGCTAGTAAGTGCACTTGGCACTTACACTCCTAAAATGCCATACAAGCATAATAGGCCTTTACATATCTTGAAGAAGAATCCATATAAGAAGAAAATCCGTAATAGAGTTTAGTAATCGATGACTGTACATAGTATATGAAATAATCTTTCTGACAATGCTTTCACAGCAGCTCCAACATATATATATATATATATATAGTTCATGCAATTTTAACTCATTTAACTTGACATTGCATTTTTGCAACACTATTCATCTTCTATTGTTATTATTTGTTTAACCCTATTTTTATTATTATACTTTATATATATATTGACATGCAGTTCCTGCAAATAGCTATCAATAATCATCATCATACTAACAACCTCACTACCACAATCACTGACTCAGATTACTAAACAATATTAGATGTACTAATAACATTTCATTCCAGGCAACGCGGCAGCGAGCGCGTAAGCATGTAAAATCGACCTTACTAATTGTCTCACCTAGTAGTGTAGAACCTTATACCAAGCTGTAGTATTAGAACCTTATACCAATTCATACCTACTAACAGTATCCGACAGCGGGTTTTCTCCACCCTTCCCGTTTTGTGGAGTTTTTTATCTGCTGTACTAACAATCTGGGATTCAGGTGTTAATATTACCGATGAAAGGATTTTTTTTACTGGGATCACCGGCTTTTTTCCCCCTCTATCAAAGACAAATCTTTTTCGCACTTTCCTATCATCTTTTTTCACCTTATTTCTCTATCTCCGATGTAGTGGTAAATGTCTTGAGTAGATAGAAACCTCTAGTTTACCTTATACCTATGCTTTAATGTAGCTCCTACTTAATAGCATGCGGAGGATCACGGTATCATGGTGGTGATCCACACACTGGGGCGTTCCTTAAAGGGGCCCGACTATCTTAGTGTTTCTGTTTTCTGTTTCAATCTAGTACTCTTTCTGTCTGACAATTTAGCCAAGTCGGTAAGACGCTCGACTTCTAACTGAGTAACCCATGTTCAAATCTCTCTACAGCAGTAACCTTTTTCTCCCAGTATCAAAATCAACAGCTGTGTGTTGTGTTGATTTAACACAAAAAGTGATAGTCACGCTGGGACCACATTGTGTTGAATTAACACAGCTATTTTTTACTGTGTAATGTGCTATCCAAAACGTTGTTAAAAATGTGTATCAGCCAGAATCGACCTTGAAATCCTTGGAGTAAGAGGCGGTGATTATAATCACTCGGGCAAAAATATAGCGAGTTAAAGGTTTGCAGAACTTCGAGTATTGGATTGCAGCAGTGTTAGTTGTTCACAATACCACTGAAGCTCTTCACCACAATCGATTCGTATGGTATTATTGCCATCATTGACCTAAGTCGGGGAGAAAAAGAAGCCCACTTGTATAAAAGAGTGTCAGTCTTGGTGGAGGGCTTTTGGAAGACTTTTCGATTTCGATATGCTGTCCCATGTTTCGTATACACGAGCTGTGCTTCACCTATCGATTAGTATTGACAGAAATTCATCTTACTCTAAGATACAAGTGCATGGGTTGTCGTTTCCCGAAGATGGAAAAGCGGAAGGATTAAGCGTTTACCAATAATCTCCTGTGCCTTGTATTGAATTTAGATGTCAGTAGGCAAATGTTTATATTCATTGTATAGACAATAATTTCGGAAAACAAACAACAAAAAAGTTCAATCACAATGATTTTGATTGATAATCCAAAACAGCAAGTTCAAAGCCCACGAATTGCTGCCCTGACCATTTTTCATTATCTCCTGTCAAACCAAACGAATACTATCATACTTTTTTCACCAAGGGCAAGGCATCGTTCTTCTCGATTCTTATTTTGTGGACAAACGGGAGAAGCTCAAGTTCTTGCCACAGCCATAGTCGAGAGGGAAAGTTATGTACAATCGAACTTCGATATAACAATTTTTGAGGGCAAGAAAAATAGGTATATCGATATATCAGGATTTTGTAAAAGAAAATCCATCCAAACAGTGATTCCGCCAGACTCCTTCGCCTGTGGGGTATAACCTTCCAAATCCTCAAGAGCAACCCACCAGTTTAAGAATTTTTACGTTTAAAAATTTACGGAAACCGTGCAAAACTCCATTTACACCCCCAAACTGAAAATCCTTGCGAAATCACTGTATTCAATTAATTATATTTTATACAATTGCATCTCCAATATACTTGTAATTTGCGTAATGATTAATTTGAAAAATGTCTATTCATAAACACAAAAGAAATGGCAATATTAAAGGAACTCTGGTTTATGTACGCTGGTGGAAATAAAATCGCAACAGGTTACTAATACACTAATAAAAGTTAAAGCCACAACTCACAGATCGACCCCATGCTGAGTGAATCGTTCAGTTTTACATGAGTAGAGCTGTTCATAATCGTATTGTGGAGAGCCTACACGAACAGTAATCTTGATTATTTTTAAAAACCAAACCAGTTTTGTATCACAACATTTTTCCACATTAAATTTCTTCACCTCTTCCTTTCGAACGCTGAAAAGACAAAGTTCGAAGTTTCATTCATATGTGGGATATGCCATCCATGTTCAGTCAGCCAATCAGAATCCTGGCTTATAAAGTGGATGTAATTCGGAAATTCGCGTCCCGGCAAGGTATAGCTGGGATTCGCGCGCGTGGTTACTGACGACTGATAAGGACAACTTTAACACGTAGTTGAGCACGCATCTCATAAGTTGTGACCTCATAACTTGTAACAACGTAAAAGATCATGTCAACTAATCGGTCCAAGTTTCAGCCAAGTTGCATCACTTCTTCAAGGTTGGGATTTCATTTTCCGTCAGTTTAAAATCCTTGCTCAGTCTGGAATTTTCAATATTCTAGTTGGATTTTATCACTGTTTTGATTTTTCGATGAATTATGTGTACATTCCACACTAATAGCCATAAAGTTAACTACTAACTCTATGGCTTACGGAACTCGCAAGTTTATCGTCAGTTCGATTCAATACAAAGGGTATAGGTTAAATCTGGTTTTACATCTAAACTACCTGGCTCGAGAGCCATTAAGGTGCTGGCCCTAATAGGTGGCTTCGTTTAAAGAGGATGTAACTTGAATGGCGCAAAGTTTGTAGTGCTTTTGGCGTACGTGTTCTTAACACACACTCACACTACTTGAAGCCACCGGACCGAGCCGCCGTATATCAGTGGTAGAGCGTTGGCGTAGCCTTCGGGAGGTCGTGGGTTAAATCCCAGCGACTGACCATCCTGACTGATATTTTCCAGGTTCTTTCCTCGGTTATACCAGGCAAATTATCAAGCGGATTTTAAAGGAAAGAATGGCTTTTGTTCGAATATTCTATGATAAAGGAGTCCGTATATACTATATTTTCCGTAAATGTCTGCTAACAGCAATTGTTGCATGCGTCGTACTACAAAAGTGACTGCATTGGTACAGAAAGAAAATAATATTCATTTTGGACTATTCTTATTTAAGAGATATAAATATAAATATTTTTTTTAATGAAAAGAGTTGAGCAGCCAAGCTAGGCGATTTCACATGGACGAAGTGCTTGAAACTTAACATATCTAGTGTATTTTCCATTTTTTTGGTGGTGGGGGGGAAACACGCTGTTTCGGTGGACACTTTCCCCCTGTGCCACCCCGTGGTTACACCCCTGTGTACGACAGAACAGAAAATATGATTTCTTCTTTATTAAAAATAACTCGTTTTATCGTTTGCGTCTTGTGAAATCATGAACTCTTGCTATGCACAGTGCGTCCCATAATTTTCAGAGCTCATGGCATAATTGCATCATTTAAGAACAAACTAATATATTCTATAACCTGATAAAAGTTTTCCCTATCTTTACAGGTGTATTTGAGTGTGAAAAAGAGGTTCCTGAAGGAAGTTTACAATAGTAGCAGAATCAACTCCTGAGCTAGCGCTTTCAGAAAATAAAAAGCAGAAAGTTAATATAAAATTTTGTTACACACTAGGAAAATCTATTTGTCGCTGTGGCCCAGGCGGTAGCACGTCTGACTACGAATTGGGTGGCCCGGGTTCAAATCCCGACCAGGACACTGAAGACCTTCCTCGCAGCTCCCATGCCTTGTGCTCTGAGGTGCACTCAGCCTTCTATCAAATTGAGTACTGAATGTTCTTGGTACTCCTGGACGCACTGGGAAGGTAAAGGCGATCGAGAATAAGTGGAGCGCTACCTCCAGATCCCCCATGCGCCGTTCACGGCGCGTGCGTATCACACAAGGGATAGCTGTACCTTTGCTAGGAAAATGTGCAGCAGAAACGGATGACAGGCTGAAACATGTTTTTCGGGCAGAATACTTTGTCCTGATCAAATGTTTGAGAATGGTTTAAACCAGCGTTTCTCAACCTTTTTAAATCCAAGATTAGTACTATGTCTGAAACAATTCTACGGACACTAAGTTGTGTGGGCCTTTTTTTTTTTTTCAAGTGTGGGTTTTACTGACATTTGTGGCATCCTATGAAATTTTAGTATAATAAATCTTAGGGTATGTTTTGAATATCTACAGAAATACACTAAAATAAAGTAGAAGTAAAATATTAAAGTGAATCACCATTAGAATTAATTTTTTAAGCCCCACTGCGGATCACCTGTCCAATCTTTGCGGATCAGAGGTGGTCCGCGGACCACAGGTTCAGAATCGCTGGTTTAAACGATTCAAGAATGTCCGGGATAATTATGATATGGACTTACATAGACACCGTCCGTGCTCAACCCGGACCGAGGACCAAGTGGAGAAAACACATCAAGTGTTGCTATCTGATCGACATGTGTCCCTAAGAATAATCGATGATCTCACAGGAGTAAGTAAAACTACTTACTGCCCATCGCGTTTCGGTGAAAGATCTACGTAAACAAAAGGTTTGTTCTCAGTTTGCCGCATTCTCTTGCCGAATACCAAAAGGATGAGAGTGCATCATTGCAAAATGTGACCACAGCTGCGAATAGGGATCCAAATTTCTGAAAAACTATTGTTACTGGCGAGAACACAAGAAAGTTCTCCCAGACGAGTTCCACATGAAGACGATGCTTATCACGTTCTTTGATTCCAATGGAATCACTAAGAATAATGGTTTCTGAATGAGGAATTAAACTTTCAGGTTTAAAAGCGACGAGTTCCCAATGTCAACAGCAGGGTACGTGGTCTTCTCTATTGACAATGCACCATCTCACCGACCAGTGATTGTGTGTGAAGGTTTTTCGTTTCCAAGAGGATTGTTGCACTTCACCATCTTCCTTATTCACCCTGAATATTCTGTTTCCAAAATTAAATTTAAAGCTGAAAGGTGATGTCAAATCTGTCCAGATTAACCTTAATAATAGTATACCTGCAAATTCAAGGCTAGGTAACTTAATGCACTTAGATTGTGTTAGATTAGATTAGGCTAGGTTAATATATCTGTGACATCTATAGGAATGATACAGATTGGTGAAAAAACGTTACCGAAAATACGAGTATTGTGGTTTCGGTTAAGCCTATAACAGATATAAAAATACAATAGATGTGATATTAAGGTCTCATAAAGGTAGTTTTGGGAAGGTAAAGGTCAGGAGGGTTAGTCAGTGAATGTTAAATTCTTCTTTTGAGTACTGAATTAACACGTAGGGTATAAATGCTAGTCTCCTCTCACCAATGCTTAGTAATAAATGGTTCCGGGTAAACAAATATGGAAGAGAGCGGCCATAGCATTTGACTGATGGAGCTGAAAAGAAAACCTGGAATCTACGCCACCTCCCCAATGCTTGTCCGTGGACATTTTCTTTCCATTCTAATTTTTGATGATCTTCAAACTCTGGCATTATGTTAGCAGCGGTGAATCATAATTTCATAAAATATCCTCCCTAACCCTCCCAGTTGTTTGTTCCTCTTCACTACTCTCTCGTGGAGAAGAGTGTCCTTCCTTCTTTTGTCCGAAGCATTTGCAGATGCTGCGCTTGTGGACTCACTTACGCGAGGAAGGACATTCGTTCTGTCAACCTACTTGACGCTTCGCAACTTCAGTTACCACTTCGGCGACGGACTGGTGAATAGTAAGATTGAGACGAAAGCCATACATATTCATGGATGATAGTTGTTTACATAACAAATAGCATAAATCTTTTGCGTATATTGAGTTCTCAGAATGCTTAGTTATATGCCTTAACCACGTAATAAAGTAAAAAGGTAATAATCCCGCTTATTCCTTGAAACTCATGGCGAATTTCCTCAACAACATTTTCGAATATACTAAGACATGTTACTGGTGGAGTAATACAGTCTCCCAGAAGCACATCGGTATCGGCCGATATCAATAACGTATGATTTGCGATTTCGATCGAATTTGCTATTCAATATTGGTCAATGTCGAATGGCAAATACTTTTGCCGATATTGATACCAATATTTATCGCTGTACGAATCTTTCACTGAGAGAAATGTACTGTTTTAATAAACGAAATTAGTATACTTTACGGAAGTTTAAAAAAAAAGAAAGAACGTGATCTTGATTAAATCCTGTATTAATTCTATAACGCATCTTATTTTCTCGTCTTCATTTATAGTTGAAAATGTTCACAATTGCCTGCGACTGGATTCGAACCTACAAGTCTTGTGATTTGCTGTTCTTAACCTTAACCACTCTGCTAGGAGTCATCCTTGAAGAATAATACTTCGAATATGCACTTCATTGACTAGACATAGACTGTCATGACAGACAGTACTTTCATTACAGAATGACTTAAAAAGCGGGGAGTACGTAGAAATTTTATGTATGTTATTTGTCAAGATAAAATAAAATAATAGCTGAGCAAAGCAAATACGTTTTATTTAAAAACTAGAAACGTGTAACGTTTTCGCCAACAACTTGGCTTCAACAGACACACTAAATCACATAAACAACATAATTTCTAGTGAGAGAGTCATCTGGCTCCTGATTGGCCATTGCCAGCCAATCCCGTACCCAATCCCAAAATAAGCCTTGTCCTATAGAAATTATTTTAAAAGTGATATAAGAAAATTAAACAACGACAAGATAGAAAAATAAAAGGAACACTAAACTAAACATAATAAATAAATAAAATAATATAAAATACATAAGCAAAGATCTACACAAAAAAATACAATTTATATTTTAAGACTCCTTAATAACTTAACCCACTGTTCATCCATTTTAAGTCCCGAGTTCCAGTTCATCGCTTTTTCCCCTTCCACTTCTATAAATCTTGCTTCTTTCCATTTTCTGACAGTCCCAACACTTTCACTTCATTCTAATCCACTAAATGTCCCGTGTGTCTCATATGTTTGTAAATAGCATTTCTGTCCCTCTCCAACCTAACATCATCTTTATGTTGTTTTATCCACTCTCTTAACCTCTTTCCGGTTTCCCCCACATAGCACATTTCACAATTACTGCACTGGATTCTATAAATTACTCCTTTTTTCTCCATCCTTCCCTTCTCCCCCTCTTCTCTCTTCGCTTTTCTCCTCTTCTCTCTTATCACCTCTAGTAGCCTCTTGTTTCCTTTTCTGTACGTTTACAAGGAACTTTACTCTTCTCGTAGTAGTGTTTTGTTTTGCAGCATACACCAAACTCGATAATAAATGGCAGGGCAAAATGTTATGTAATTATGATGTTATATCAACAAATTAAAATATAATGTTGAATGGAATTAAAGTTTAAATGCAACTCAACAATATTTCAATTAATCAGTCGAGCATTGAAAATATTTACAAAAATTCTAAGTTAATGTTTTGTAGTCAGAAAATTGTTAGACAAAGTTATATATTGTACAAAAGGGGTGTAAAATCTTACTTAATGTAATCTTAAATAGATTATACTTTTATTGGGACGCTTTGTCTTAGAAAACTGCTCTTCAAAAGACATTATTTAATGCTCGCAGCTGATCAGCTAGAGTGGCTTTTTTGCTACCCCAGGTCGGATTTACTTGTTGACAGTCGCCTCACCCAATGTGCGTAAACCTGGGATCCCTAAAAGCAGGCACCTCAACTACAAATTTATATGACGTCAATTGGAAGAACCCTACGAGGAGATCAAAAGAGTGAAACACATGTCCGTTCAGAGGAAGTTAGTAGGTTACAAAATAATATTGACGATACGTATATTCATCTTAATTACAAACACCATTTTACAGTGAAAAAGCAGAGAAAGGCACAGAAGTGTTTCATGAGCAGTTAAGGAGAAATGGATATGATAAGAGGATGTTGAAGTACAGAAGGAAAGGAGAGACCAAGACACAAAGAAGAGAAGAAAGAGCGGAACAAAACAAAAATGGAGAAGAAGAGAAGAAACTGTGGTGGGGGATAGAGAGTATAGGAGAGGAAACAGAAGTGACAAAGAGAATGCTGAAGAAGATGGGTGGTATTTCAGCGTACAGAAAAGGAAGGATGAGGATACTGGAGGTGATAAGAGAAAAGAGGAGAAAAGCGAAGAGAGAAGAAGGGAAGAATGGAGAAAAAAGGAGTGATTTATAGAATCCAGTGCAGTGATTGTGAAGTGTGCTATGTGGGGGAAACGGGAAAGAGGTTAAGAGAGCGGATAAAACAACATAAAGATGATGTTAGGTTGGAGAGGGACAGAAATGCTATTGACAAACATATGAGAGACACGAGACATTTAGTGGATTGGAATGAAGTGTCTAGTTGGAACAGTCGTATAGTTGAGACAGAAAGAGTAGAAGGACTGTCAGAAAATGGAAAGAAGCAAGATTTATAGAAATGGAAGGGGGAAAATGCGATGAACTGGAACTCGAGACTGAGAATTGATGAACAGTGGGATAAGTTATAGTCTTAAAATATAAATTGTATTTTTTGTGTAAGATGTAGATTTTTACTTACTTATTTAATATTATTTTATTTATTTATTTATTATGTTTAGTCTTGTGTCCCTTTTATTTTTCTATCTTTCTTTATGCTTAATTTTCTTATACACATTTAAAATAATTTCTATAGGACAATGCTTATTTTGGGATTGTATGCTTAGATGTAGTAGGAACAGCGGGTGAGAGAGAATTGTGATTTTTGTTAATTAAAAATTCACTTTGTGTAGTCGGTACGGGATTGGCTGGCAATGGCCAATCAGTAACCAGACGACTGCATCACTAGAAATTGTGTTGTTTATGTGATTTAGTGTGTCTGATGAAGCCAAGTTGTTAGTTAGTTGGCGAAACCATTACACGTTTTTAGTTTTTAAATAAAACGTATTTGCTTTGCTTAGCCCGTATTTTATCTTGGGTTTATTAAAGCCAAGCTTTGATATGGATAATATCATGTTATTTGTATTATATAACACGTGTTATTTCTCCATTACAAAGACATTCTCACGCATAGATGACGCTCTTCGGGACGATATCGGCCAGTGTTCGATCGATATTAGGGAATGACATCTTCAAACAGAAATATTTCTATAAACTTAATATTTTAATCTGTCAAGTTATTTTGGTACGTTTTCTAAATGACGTTCAACGTTTCAGAAATATCTTTGAATATCGAAATATTTTACCACAACAGGATTCGAAAGAGTAATTACACAAAACCCTATCCAAGGGATAAAGGACATGTGTTCTCCATTTGTCACTTCCGACTTTAAAGAATAATTTAAATTGTCCATAAGAGTTAGTGTGAGTCGTCTGCCTCGTTTTCTCAATAATACAGAACTAAAATTATACATTGCTGTCATGCTTTTTCATTCCAAGTACTTTCAAGCGCCTATAAATTAAATTGAGAACTATTATAAAATGAGGTTCGTAGCTGAAAGGTGGACATTTCGTAAACTACGACTTTGAAGTATTCTTAACAAAGGTCTCAGACAAGAGCTACATTTGCAGTTCATTTTGTTACTTTATATTAGGCATTGTCTAAGTGATGCAGATCTAAAACTTTAATTGAAGCGTATGCGCGAACGAACGTCTAATGACATTTTTGTGTAAGTGGAGTTATTTACGAAATATAGATCTCTAATGTGTCTGCACTTGGTTTCAGCATATTACAACAAATGGCCTCAATATTTATAAATTTCTGGAGGGAAATGTACTACAAAAAACATTGAACAAAAATCTATGTTATAATTCTCTTCCCGTGAGTGAGAGCATGTTTAATGGAAGAAAAGTCTATGTTAGATCATACCGCGTCAGCCCGAACTGCGGTCAAGATTCAACTTCTTTGCTATTTTTCTCAATACACGCGAAATATAACAGACGTTTGTTTGCGCATAAGCCTCAATTATGTGTTCTGTTTTCAACTAAGATTTTTTTTAAGGCGATATAGGTCGTGATTTTTAAACCGATTCTTTGTGTTCTCCGATTATTTCTTTAATTTTCTGTGGGGAATTTTATCCCCGATTTGAGCAACAGTTTATCCGTGAGAGTTGCTTCATCAACTTTGTGAACAAAATTCAGTGGTCGAGCGGTCTGCGGCGGTACGCCATCGGCTCGGAGGTCCCGGGTTCGACTCCTGTCAGGGGCATGGGTGTGGATTTTAACAGCTAAAGGCGAATCGTGACTGGCCCAAATAAAAATAAAGTTTACCTAACTTTAACAAGATTCAGACCTCTTTGGCAAGGAAACGAGTTTACATTCGAGGTAGTGCCTGTTTCTTCCTACATCACCAAGCAACTGCTATCGTACACTAGAATCCCTGAAGAGTGTTTCAGAGTGGTGCCCGGCGGTATTACTTCCCCAGCCTGAGTCAATCACCCCACAATTAAGAATAAAAAATATTGTAGAAACAAGGTGTCATACGAACAAGAAACTTTGAAAATTTACAATTGCAAAATTTGAGCCTCACAATAGATAAAAAAAATTCCTTCTGGTACCTATTGAAGAGTTTGCCTCTGAAACTGCAACATTTTGGAGAGGTGACTAGTGATGCTGCAGAAAATAAGAGCCTCAGTGTGCAGGATAAGTCGACGTAATGACTTTTCGAAAGAATGGAAAAAACAGAAAAATTCCGTTTTTGTCCCTTTATTGATATAGTGACACTCAGAATTCTTATATCGTTGTATTTTCTAGTCTATTGCAATTCTAATAAGTCCTCATTTAATTTTTTGTGACAATTAGAACCAAAGCGACATATTATCACTTAAACGTTACTATTTTTACATAATAGTAATAACGCACAAGAATGGAAAATAATGTATAGCAACCAATATGTAAGTCAGTTTAGTGTCAATATAATTCACATACTTCTCCCATTCCTCACTATGTCCTAACTCTTCCGCTGCATTTTTCCTGAGAGGTTATGAGGTGTTAAGCGTCCACTAGAGCAGTTTTGAATTGTCGGTCCGTGAAACTTTTCTACCGGTCCTCGGCAAATTAATACATTAAAATTATGTAATACTTATTTTGTAAAATTCAACCGTTCAAAGTTGATATTAAAGTTTCTGTTTCTTTTTAAAACAACTAGAATCTGAAGATGTGTTGGCATCTCTTTTAAACGTCAAGTAAACCTCTACCTTGCTGGGA
>JAGDQP010001966.1:45838-57077 GCA_022664845.1 Lepisma saccharinum
CTTGAAATTTTTTACTTGTACTTTACCGGTCCCTGAGTACACTGCACTAGATGGTCAAAAGTAGGGTTACCACCTTTTCCTTTCCGGATTCCTGGACATATTTTAAATTTGATGCATGGAGTACCTGAGGCTCAAAAGATTAAAACAAGGACACTTTACCTGGAAGAAACACTTCCTGAACAGAAGAAAATATAAAAAAAATTCTCATGGATTGCCATCTGCGTATAAAGTACTTTTGGAAAAATTTGAACATTCTAAATTCATATTTGTGTAATATCTTAGAAATAAAATAACGTAGGAAAGACAAGAATGTTGTAGCTACATCTAGCGTTGGAGATTTAAATTGTCACGACACTAAAACTAACCTTAGTATCATGTTCTACCACCAGACTGCATTTCGAGCGTTCCACATTTTCTTCCAGTGTTGCCAGTACTTTTTACTCAACCCTCGTACTTAAAGTTTGCAAGATTCCTTTTAGTGTATAACACCCTCCCCTCATTTCCGAAGATTTTGTTACTTTTCAGTTTGATAGTTTTGGGTATAGTAAGTTTCTCTTAAAATCTAGCATGTTTTGTCGAACTGAGCCAAAGTTACCTGAATGGCTTAAAATTTAATTCAATTCTCAGATTGTGAAACTGTTGTGTTTCAGTCTCGCTACAAATACCACCTTAGTGACAAAATCTTGGAAGTCCTCTGAGAAGTTCAAACTTTCTAACGGAACGGTTATTTCTCAGTACCCATTTGCGCAGGTATTCGAGCTGATTGCAGGGAATCAGTCTACCAGGTCCACTCAGTTGATTTTAGCAGTGACACAGTTTGTTTATTTCATCGACATCGGGAAGAAAGTGCAATGTTAACGTCTTCACGGAACAGATGCAGAGAAAAGGGAATTATCGAATTTCTTGGTTATTCTATCTGTAGAGAACTATGCGAGAGAAGTTTTTTTTTCTTCAATAAAACTGTGCGAAATTTCCAAGGTAGTTTACCTTTTTTTTGTTTTCTCGCCTGTAGCGAAAAGTTTGGAAGTTTTCAAATTCCTTTTTCCTCGCGTGATCTCTCTGATATCCAACATTCTGTGCACTCTAGAAGATGGACACAGAACGTTAAAATGTATTCCCATTGACGTTATGAGATAGTTGTTGACGTGTTAAAGGCTGCTTGTGATTTTTTTTCAGCCTCGTGCAGTTCGCGCTTCCTGCTGTTTCTAACTAACTGTTCGTGTTCACTCTGTTGCTAAGGTAGGAGCAGTTAGCCGACCGCGCCAGTCCTTGAGTTCTGGCATAGCAGCTTGTGCATTACCAACTGGCGCAGAGGGTGAAAAGACTTCGATACTGCTCAGTGCTGCCATCTCCAGTTGTTATTTACAATGAAGCAAGTTCTTTTTCTCTTTTCGTACTTTTTTCCATGGATTATTTGTCTCTTCTTGGAGATTAGTTCGACTTTATTACGTTAACAAGCTCAGAAAAAATATCAATTTTTAATAATAAAAAACTAATATTGAATAATGGAGCGTGGAATGAATAATGGAAAAAGTTAAAAACAAACAACGTGATTTCTTTGGTTTTACAAAGTTAATCGAGCAGAGAGTACGCTAAACACCCCCTAACACCCTCCCTTGACTTGGGCTACACCCCCTTAAGGAATATCACTAAACACCCCCTCTTATGGGAGTGTTCTTCCTCGACATTTTATCGTGAGAAATTCCTGGAATTTCGAGTTGCAATTCCTGGAATTTCGAGTCTGGTTATTGTAATACAAATTCAACTTGGCAGCAATTTTGCATTTATTCTATAAAAATGACTTCTGTTGGACTACTTCTTTCTTGTCTCCTCAGAAAAATCAATGGCCTCCCAACAAAAATGAGGAAAAGAAACATCCCCGAAGACAGACACCCGTTTACTGACTACTCTCTGCTGTGCTAGGGTGCAAGAATGCTAGACTCACTTCAGGTGCAATTTATAATTGTTTATCAAAGTAGTTTTGTCTATTTTGTGTGCAAACTGAAAAGGCGGAACGCCTTACAATGAAGAGGAGGATTACGGAAACAAAAGACTAGGCAGATGTACAAATCCATTTATTTTTCTAATTAAGCGTGATCTTTGATTTCAACACTAAAACAAATGGTACTAGAAGGTAACAATGATTACAACTTGTTAAACAATAATTCTTTGTTCACCGTAAATTCCAAATGCTAGGAACAGTGGGTGAAATAGTGATATTGCTTTAATCAAGTCAAAAGTATTGATTTGTACAACCAATCTAAATTAATCTACACTAACTATACGAACATAATAGTCTCTATGTGTGTCGAAATTCTTATTTTCAAAGTTTTCATTTCGAATTACCGCTGTAAACAATGAAGAACTTATTTGTAATTCATCGTAGTAAATCATATTTAAAAAACGTACTAATATTACATGGTTACAAACGTGAGTAATATGCATCTGTTTATTCGAAAGTTTGTTTCAATACCCCATCAGAACTTCATAGATTTCCCCATGAGGAAAACTCGTCGGACCACCCGGTGGTCCACCAACCATGATGGCGGGCCACCGGAAGTCTGCCGAATTTTCCTCATGCGGTTTATTCCACGGTACTACATCGAGGCTAAGTTTTCAGTCTCGAGCTCAGACTGTCTTTATGCCATAGGCTTGACCCCGTTCTTATTTTTGTTGAATGAACTCCTGGGTTATTTCGGGACGGGCGTGAACCATAGTGCTGTTACCACCCATAAAATTCATTTTATCTTATCCTGGGTTATTTTGGTGGGTATGTGGACCTTTTGGTGAACTTCTGTTTTCACTTTCAATAAAACATTAAAATGATATACGAAAAAGTGGAAAGAAAATCTGACGGAACTCGTGTTGGAAAAATGGCCGTATGCTAGTGGAATAATAGGAAGAACAACATTAAAATTATTCAGGAGTTACTACTTGGGGCATTTTGCGTACCAGAACTCACTGCAAAATGGGGAGCATTCTTCTCGTTTCTGTTGATTACGATTCGCCGCTTTCTTGCAAGAGTGTTCGGAAACCAAACCGAGAGAGCATGCCGTCGATGGCACTTGTTCCAGTCGGGATTTGTTTTTATGATATGTTCAGCGGTGGATGGGCTCCCGGATATCCATACGCTTAACGCTCTCGCCCTTTGTATTAGCGGTCCCGACTTCGATTCAACGTATGTTTGGTATTGATCTAGCATCATGACAACCATTGAGGAGCTACTTGAAAACAAAAAATAGCAAACTGGGGTCATGAAAGCCAGAATGCAACGGCGATGGGAGTCGATACGCTGACTACGCACACCAAGCTAAAAGCAGTTTGAATTTGAATTTTATTTACCTCTACGGAATGTCGTACCAGCAGCGTTTAGTTAGTAGAAACGTTTTTGAGTGTTCGAAACGTCGGTGCAGCAAATTTCTGCGTGACTTGAAGAAGAAAGTTGATCATCTTTTATGGTCGAGAAAGTCTAAAGAGCTTTATTCAAAAGTCCATCAGTGCTTTGATTCGTAGCAACTTAAAAGCAAAGGAAAGAAACGCTATCAGCTATCAGAAACGCTCCTCAGAAAATATGTAGGGGAAGTCAGGTAAATATGAGCATAGTTAATGAAAATGCGATTGTATCTCAAAAATGGTTTATTACAAAAATGTCAAAATATGACTACAAGTAAGCCGGTTCTTCTTTGAACCACTCAAGAAAGTACAGAGTTATACATAATCTGGTATCTGAGTAATGAAGAGGAAAGTAAGGTAGGTGTGCAGTGCTCATATTTCTCATGGTATAAGCACCTCATATTTCTCAGAGCACCAATCTGTGTCAATATCTGCACACCCAATACAAGTGAGAAAGAATAAATAACGGTAGAATGTACAAAATAAAAGGTAATACAATTAAAGATTACAATAATTAGAGAAAAAGAGCCACTCATGTTCGTGAAACACACACTTGAACATTAGTCCTGTGAATGTGGAAATAAAGACCTGCGACGAAAAAACGTCTAAGCCGCAGTTGCAGTTTTGTCAAATTTTTTTTACAAAAATAGACAATCAGACTGTTCTCCCCCAAGAGGGAGAAGAGTCTAATTACCCATTTTTTGACAAAACTGAAATTATAACTTAGACTTTTTTTCATCGCAGGTCTTCAAACAAACAAAAAAAAAAAAAACTTCAAATGTGAATTATGTAAAACAAAAGAACAAAAACACTACATCCTTAGCCCTACCTGGAGTTCTTCAGTAAAATGTAACATTTACAATAGGCTATTAACTATTTGGTCCATGATTTGTTTGGGGAAGGCTCGGCTTGGGGTAGGCAGAACTGAGGCTCCCATAGACCTTCCAGTTACACCCATTATTGTAGGATGGTCAAGAGTCTAACAATAGAACATAAACCGGAAATTGACAAGTGGCCAAACATAATAGGTTAGGCTGATTATGAACTAAAGGAGTGCAGACTTTGTCATCCATGTCATTTCAAATTAGGCTGTTTTTTCAGTATCTCTAAAAAAAATTAAAAAAAAAAAAGGTAGTGATTAAACCTATGAATCGTGATATTGTACCATAACTATTACTGACTTTAGGTTAGATAACGTTAGGTTAGTTTACTTTACAAATGGTCATATTGGCCTATACATTCGTATACTGTAAGGAGTATTACTTAGTAACATCTGCTGCATGTGGACTTACTTTAGAAAGTAATAGTCTTTGATTAATATGGGGGAGGGACTAAATGTCATCCACAAATTATTATGTCATTACAGATTTTCGCTCTAGTTAATACCTGCAAAAGTTCCTCACGTTCATTTCTCTCATTATTTCCAGTAAATTTGTACATGCTCAAGCTCATATTTCACCGACTGCTAGTGTTTTTTTTAATGCACTGTAGTTTGCAACTATGTTTATCACAAAGAAGTGAACAAACGGCTGGCGTTGTGTTCCTAGACGGAACTGACTATAAATTAAGTGATATATTTTATATAACGAATGAATACTTCGTTGTAGCTTATTTTCCATTATCCTGATTTAACTGTAGCTAAAAAAATATACATTATTTAATTGTACGAACCTTTAAACTTCTCCTTTATTACACAACAATAGCAGCACACTGGCTTGGGCTCCAGTCTCGTCAACCATGAAACTCCAAACAAGGTTACCAAATTAGTTTTTTCGTTCTTGCGCAATGTACAGGGGCGTAGGAGCCGGGGGGCAGTTGCCCCCCTACGATTTTTGGTGGGGGGGCAAGGTACATATTTTGCCCCCCCCCCCCATGATTTTATACCTGCATAAGAACAAAATTGGTTTGGTCTTTCATTGCAAGCATTTTGTTTTTTGCCCACCATAATTTTATACCTAAATGAAAATAATAGTGGCTAGGGTTTTCACTTTCAAGGAATAACATATTTTGCCATATTCAAACACCATGATTTTGTATGTAAAATAAAATCAAAATGTGCTTAGCTCTCAGCTTTAAATCTATTTATATTCTAGGTGGATTTTAAAATTACATGTTTAATTATTTTTACAGTAGCGTTTTTTTTTTTTATGTAAAGTGTTTTAAAATGGATATTTAACAGTTTTCGCTAACTTTCCAAGTTTTAAATGTTATTTTAGCGGTGAAAAATCATCGAAAGAAGCTAACGAGAAGATTTTAACTAGTAAATTGGAGTGTAGCTTGAAAGGTAATGAATTTTGTTAAATCTAATTTAGTACAGAAATCTCTACGATCGTTGGCGGCTGTTAGGGGGCAAGGTGCTATTACCCCGTCACTTGTTTTGAATTGACCTTTAAATCTATATGATTTTATATAAAAATATTAAGTTTATCCTTCTTGTCCCACCCCCTACTTTTACCCCTTGCCACCGCACTTTTATCCTTTAATCGCCGTCGTCGACACTGTCATTCAATTAAATCCCCTTAAGAAAACTAGAGCTCACACAAGGACAAGGCTTTGTAGCTGCTATGATTTTCTCAATACATTGCCAGTCATGGGCGCCCGTAGAATTTATCCCAGAAGGCAAGATTTTTCAGGGGGGACAAGACTCCATTAAAGTAGGTAGTTTTGTGTCAAAAACCCTAAAATCTAAGGAAAATTGCATAAAATCAGAGGCATGTGGACTATGGTACTATGATTTATAATATTTTGCTATGATACTATCTTGACACTAAATAAATACTATATATCTCAGAAAATATTTTTAATTTCATTTTTCTTTTTTCGCTGTGTTCTGTTTCGACTTCGAAAACTCAAAACATGATACTCCGCATTGAACATATGATACCGATACGTACATATCACATACACATATATACACTGTTTCTCTCTCTCCCCCAAACACACACACATAGATACACACACATACACACACACATACATACATACATACATACATACATACATACATACATACATACATACATACATATATATATATACAGTATATATATATATTTGGGATGTCTGGATTCCCCCCCCCCCCCAACCAAAATGTTGTTCCTACGCGCCTGGCAATGCACGTGGAAGATATGAGGTATAAGCTTCGACTCCTGCTCATATTAAACTGACTTCCCCTATGCGTGTGGTTAACCTGAAAAATAAATTATTTATCAAAAGATGGATTTTGATTTTTTTAATTTGCCATTGAGCATTCCGAGACGAAATAAGCGAAGAATGATATTTAATCATTTGTTCGTCAATCCACCTTAAGATTGCCAGGAAGAATTTGTGAACGTGGATGCCGTCACCTTGAACTGAAGTACCATTTTGGCATTTATTTGGAAGGCAGTTTCGAAAGGCCTCAATGAAGTTGGTCAGTTCAGGCATGGATCCAAGAACTTTGCAATAAGAAGAGTACATGCTATAATGGCTAAGTTATTTTATCAACTGTAATATATACTTCAGGAGAGTTTGAGAAATGTGGAGCTTACTTTTTTCTTTTTTTGTCCTGTAAAATCATAGTTGAGGTAAGAATCCCTTTTATAACGATTCAAATTTAATAGCAGATAAAAAGGCAGGTCCATGCTTTACGAACTTAAAGCTGGCAAACGCTGAAAAATTATTTTAAAGATGGTTTTAATTTAATTGAATTTGAATTATGGCCTTTAGGCATCTAAGGCTCAGGCCAAGATAGGGGAGGGGAAAGGATGTGGAAGGTGTCAGCCATGGCCTAAGTTGAAGGTGCCATTCCTACATTTGTCTGGTGTAACTGAACGTCTCTGTTGTGAAAGGAGTTGAATGCGCCGCGGCGGACTTGAAGAATATCGCAGTTTGAGCAACGGGCAAACATCAAGTTCTGCCAAAAACTAGGCAAATCCGCACCAGAATCGTTGCAGATTATCAATCAAGTGTACGGTGACAACGCCCTGGGCCGCAGTGCTGTGTTTAAGTGGCACCAACGTTTAGCGGAGGGGAGAAACAGTTTAGAGGATGATGAACGTACTGGTCAGCCAACAACAGTCCAAACTGAACGCAAGATCGAAGAGGTTGCAATGGTGGTGCGCGCTAACCGTTCCCAGTCGGTAGACGACATCACAGCAGCAGTACGGATCAACCATGGTACGTATCACAAAATTCTAACGGCTGACTTGAACATGTCGCGTGTCACCCAGCACAGTGTGCCTCGCATTCTGACACAAGACCAACGTGAAGAGCGGATAACCATTTGCGGTGACCTGATCACTAGTGCTGACGCTGATGAAACGTTCGTGAGCGGATAATAACAGGAGATGTTTCCTGTACGATCCACAACTAACGAGACAAGCAGCCACCTGGAAATCGCCATCATCTCCAAAACGCAAAAACCAGAAACAGGACAGGTCACAAGGGAAAGTGATGCTTGAACTGTTTTTCGAATCGCAGGGAATTGTTCTCATGGAATACATCCCACAAGGAGCAACTGCCAACAAGACTCGCTACAAGGAGATCCTTCGCCGCCTACGCGAATCAATACGCCGTCAGCGTCCTGAACTTTGGCGCAGGAAGAACTGGATGTTGCTGAACGGCAAGCTCCTGCACATCGCTCTGTTCTTGTCCACGAGTAGCTGGCAAGGCAGCAGATCACCGTTTTGCCACATCCTCCATACTCACCTGATCTCACATAATGCGATTTCGATCTCTTTCCGTGGACGTCGCTTTCATTCTCCCGAGGAGATCATCACTGCCAAAAGGATGCTCTACGAAAGGTGTCTGCTAACGCCAACATGTTTTCAACGGCTCTAAGAGCGTTGGCAGACGTGCATCACTGCCAACGGTGACTATTTTGAAGGTCAGTGTGGATCTGAGTAAGTGTCTGTGTGTGTGTGTGTGTGTGTGTGTGTGTAGTTTACACCGAGTACAGCAACCATAACGACATGTGGGTTCTACTGGTTGCCTATATTCTAGGTACAAACCCACGAATTTATTGACTGTATTGGTATATATAATCATGTGTGTATGTGTGTGTTATATAGTAAGATGAATGCATAGTGTAAGTATGAGTATGAATTACACCCCCCAATTACTTTAAACACCCCCTCGACTACAATTCTGGCGTACTCTCTGGAATCGAGACTATTTAACTGGGAAATGCGACGACCCCAGAAATGCAGTTTCAGGTAAAATTAGAATAATTTTATATGTTTAACACATGTTATATATTTCAGACCTAGACACCTTCGGGGACCAAACTCGTATTCTCTTAGCCTTCCCCCCCCCCCAAAAAAATGAAAAACTTCTAGATATTTCCCAGGAAGGAATCAGAGTTGGATTAAGGTCAATGTAAAGCCAAGATCTCCAACAGAAGATGGCAGCACTATCTCCGTAGACCTGTATGTCTAATGTATTTTCTATCGTTGCACGAAATTCCAATGCTGCGCCTACAAATTCAAGCCTATAGAGTTCAAACTTTCAGGGAAGAAAGTTCCTAACCAATTCCTAACCAACTCTATCCGTGAAGATTTTTCATTTTCATTTTTGTTCATTGTTGAAATCGCTTCATTGTTGTTGTGGATATTCAAACCTATAACAATGAATGCTGAATTAATTATGGACTTTTTTGCTGAAAATTTCAACTCTCCAGTCTTGAATTTGTAGGAGCAACATTGGAATTTAGTGGCTGACCGGTATTTTCGATAAAATTTGCTATTGTGTCCTGTGAGACTTTAGCCTATGTACTGGTGTGTGGCTATAAACCAGAGGTTGGATTTCCATAAATCCATTTAAACCGATTCTAATTTCATAAAGATTAATATTAAAATAGGCTAATAACCAAACATCCATTATTTAAAAAAAGGTAAAGCTTCCCTGTGCGATATGCACGCGCCGTGAACGGCGCATGGGGGGGGGGATGTGAAGGTAGCGCTCCACATTTTCTTGACCTAAGGCACGAAGTGAGGTGGGGTGATCAGTCCCACGCTCAACCGCCTTTATCTTCCCAAGGTGCCCAGGAGTACCAAGGCTACTTTAGTACTCAATTTGATAGGAGGCTGAGTGCATCTCAGAGCGCCAGGCATGGGAACACTGCGAGAAAAGTCTCCAGCAGGGTTGCCAATGTCCACCAAGCAGATTACCACCCAATGTCACAAAAAAATACCCGATTTTCAACCAAAATACCCTCTTTATGAATAATGATCTAAAATTAGATTGTTTATTTTCACGTGAACGTAAATTCAAGCAGCAAGTACTACGACCAGAAAAAAAAAATGTTTTTCTTGGTCATCACTTAATATAAAACAGAAATAATCTATATGTTTAAAATAATTATTATATCAATACACACTTGGACGTAAGCAGAGAAGGGTCCGAACTTCCCCCGGCAAAAGATTTAGATTTTTTGTTAAATTTGTTTCATTTTTTTGGCAAAATTATATGAAGTTTATGTAAATTTCACACCCAGACAGAACTCGGAATCCCCACCCACCTGAAACCAACTTCTGAATACATCTTCAATAAAGGAAAACACAGCTTTCAGATAAGGCTGATTATACTTTAATACCACAAAAAGAAACTAACCGGGTAACAGTTTCGGAGGTATAAATAATTGTCTATGTTATATAGTGGAGTATGAAGGAGGTGGTTTACTTCCGACACTGTTATGCTTTAGTTTCTTTTTGTGTTATTACCGTATAATCAGTCTTGTGAAAAAAAATGTGTTTCTTTATTAAAGAGAATTTCATAAAAGATATCTGTCCAGTCACCCAGTCATTTCTACTGGACCGATTTTTATTATTTAAAAATATGTTGCTTTTAGTATTTACGCCTAGCTTTGCTATCAAACATTCGAATCCTCCTTTTCGGATTCAAAATGAAAGGGAATTCCCCATGAGGAAGACTCGTCGGGTCGGTCCAGGCCCGACGGTGGCCCGTTACCAGGTTGGGCCACCGGTGGTCCTACGTCGGTCCAACGAGTCTGCCTCATGGGGAAGATCCTGTTGGAACATATTGTGTCCTCTTTTCTCAAGAGCCAGTTGCTCTCTCCCGAACTCACTTGGCGGCGCTTTGTCATATGGGCCGAACAGAGGCCCTAGTTGTCCTTCCTTTGTTTTTAAAAAATAATACTGTTACCACTACCCTAAATTCAAACACCGAAATCTGTGACATGAAATAGCACCCAGTCGTCGATTGTATTTGCTGGGTGATGTATTAAGTGAGTGAGACATTAAGAAATGTGTTGTTTTTTTTCTAATTGCCCGAAAATACCCGATCTTTACGTTACCTTCCAAAAAACCCTCAGCACAAAGAATACCCGACACTCGGGTAATTATTCGCCAATTGGCAGCGCTGGTCTCCAGTGTCCTGGCCGGGATTTGAACCCGGGCCGCTCGATTTGAAGTCAGACGCGCTACCACCTGAGGCACGCCGACTCCAAACATTCATCATACCAGACGGAAATACCGGTAAACTGCTAACAATACACAACATACGAAAAATAAATTCGGGTGACGCTGGTATCTATAACTACAAATATATAACTACAAATGAGGAGGAGAAACTTCTTTATGATAAAAGATAGGATCCAGTATGTTGATGTGAAAGGAAGAGCCGGGCTCCAGGCCGCACATTACATTAAAATAAAGAAATTGAAGCTTTCCGGAGAAACACTACAGCAGGAATTGTATAAAAGCTTACCAGCTTGAATGACAACAAAACATAGTTGCACGTCTTGCAATTAAGATAAAAAAACAGTGAACTGCTGAACAAGACTATATTATTCGTAAAAAATTAAATTACATGTAACGTTTCGACCTTCTAGCCAAGATCCTCATCA
>JAGDQP010001966.1:62077-112035 GCA_022664845.1 Lepisma saccharinum
TCTACTAATACGTGATCGATCTGGTTGAGAGTTTTGCCGTCCGGAGATACCCATGTGTATTTGTGTATGTCTTTGTGTTCAAAGTACGTGTTCTTTACCAGTAGGTTTTTCGAAATCGCGAAAGTTATCAGTCTTTCTCCATTGTTGTTGGTCTTTTTGTGAAGGCTGTATTCGCCTATAGTAGGTCTATATTTTTCTTCCTTCCCTACCTTTGCATTGAAATCACCCAACACAATTTTCGAATTATACTTCGGAATTCGGTCAAACAGCCTTTCTAGCTCATCGTGGAATATATCTTTGTCGTTATCAGTAGCAACCTCGGTCGGAGCATAGACGTTTAATAAAACCGTGTTGCCCTATCGAGTACGTATCGTCGTACGGTAGTCTTTCGTTTAGGAACTCTATATTCTGAACGCCTGAAGGATATACTGTTCTTAATGAGGAATCCTATTCCGAAACCGTGAGACTTGTGTTCCCCCGTAGTAGAAAGTGTACTTGCCCTGTGGGATGCTATCTTGACCTGTGGGAGATCTGAATGAGGGACTAGTTTTAGATGTCGTCCTCTGTCCATCTCTGAGCCTTGCCGATGTCATTCATCTTCAGCCTCAGAGTGATGCTGCTTCCCTTCAGCATGATATTTTTGTTCGGGGTTATCTTTCCCTAGCCTTTGTTGATCCCTCTACTAACTGCAAGGCAGCAGTACTGGTTTTGGTCCGCCCCGGAATATTTCCGGTACCCACCATATCTGGTTGGCATGCCTCTATCCGCCACCTGGGGAGGTGCCTGGTGGGAGACCAGTAACTCCAACCCGGATTATAATGTTATAAAATACTAAATACGTTATATCAACAATAAACATTACATATCGAAAGCTAGAGGTATGAGTATGCCATACTACGAATATCTGGAATGGAGATGGTGATTCAGAGAGAACAGAAGTACGTGTGTATCGTTCTGATGAGTGAGTTTTATGCAGTAATAGCTGAAGGGAAGATTGGTTTGAGAAAAGAACATGAAGAGGTCAGAATTAGAATATTCAATGGTGGTAGGATATACGGTAGTTTAAGCAATATAAAAGAATAAGTTTTACCTAGACACGCCCAGGAAAGAAAGATTTCAGATCGACTACGTGGTAATTCAGAACGGGTTTAGAAAATGTTTGAAGAATGCAAAGACTCTTCCTGGAGCCGATATTCAATCTGACCATACTTGGTCTTAGTGGAAATTGACAAACACAACTAAAAAAACGTAGGTAGAAGAAATACAGGCATGAAAAAGTTAGAACAGGAGAAGTTTAAAAACGAAAGGAAAGTTCGAAGAAAATTGCTCAAATTCGGTAGGAGCATATCGAAATTCGGTATGTTTGCACTAACAGATAATAGGATCTTTTAAAAGATTGTTTGCTCGATGCAACAGAAGAAGTAGTAGGATACTATCCAAAGGAAAAAAAAATATATGAAAGGATGGGTTAAAGAAGAAACGTTGAAGAAAATGAGAGAGAGTAGAAATTGAAAGAGAGTCAAAAAGATGTACAGCAAGCTAACAATTTGAAGAGAAACAGACAAGGCGAGAGAAACATGGATGACAAAGAAATGAAATGAAATAGAAGATGTGGAAAGAACAGCAAGATGTCATCTGATACACAAAGAAGCAAAAAGGATATAATTCGGAAGAAAGGAAGCAAATATGTGTAGTCATTAGAAGACGAAAATGGTGATCCTATATTAGCGATCGGAAATGAATATTAGATAGATGGAAAGAATACATAGAAAAACTTATTAAACACCCCAACGCTAACAGGCATTAAATATAGAAAAGGAAGTAGTAAGTTATGATATAGGATTAAAAATACAAAGAGCAGAATTTGAGATGGCTCTAACAAGTGCGATGAAAAATAGTAAAGTACTGGATTTGATGGTGTTAGGAATTCATATATTTAAAAAATGGAAGAAAAAGGAAAACGCTGGGACTCGCAACAAAATGTATGACTCAGGAGAATGGTCAAGTTCCTTTTTAGAAACAATAATGATGGCATCGGAAAAGAAGAATGCATGAAGATGTGAAGATTATCGAACTATTAGCTAGTGATGAGCACAAGAATCTTGGTCTTGCATGCAAGACCAAGACCAAGACCAGGGATACCGATGCAAGACCAAGACCAAGACCATACCTGCAAGACTCGCGCAAGACCAACACCAACCTACAAGAGTCTTGCACACGCACTATTTGAATATTTTTAAAACGTGAAAAGCAAGGGAAAATCGTTATATCCTTCACTTGAATTTCTTTGGCTTCTGTAAAAATACCGCTAGAGTGAAGGTGTTCCCAGTTGTGCAAACCGTGTGAGTGGATCTGAAAATCATGCCGCTGTTACTGTAGCATACTAAACTAAACTTACACTGTACACTAAACTTACAATAGATGGAAAAAGTTTCTGTTGAGGGTCATGTAAAGCCAAGATCTACGACAAGAGATGGCAGCACTGTCTCTGTATATGTCTAATATAGTTTTATCGTTGCACAAAATTTCAATGTTGCTCCTACAAATTCAATCCTAGAGAGTTCAAACTTTCAGGGAAGAAAGTTCATGAATAATTCAAGAGTTCTACCTGTGCAGATTTTTCATTTTCTTTCTTGTTGAAAGAGCATCATTGTTATAGACATAACAACAATGAAACGATTTCAACAATGAGCAAGATATAAAATGAAAAATCGGCACGGATAGTACTCTTGAATTATTTATGAACTTTCTTCCCTGAAAGTTTGAACTCTCTAGGATTGAATTTGTAGGAGCAACATTGAAATTTCGTGCAACGATAAAAATACATTAGACACATACGGAGATAGTGCTTCTATCTCTCGAGGAATATCTTGGCTTTATATTCCCCTTAAGGATAATTTGGATAAAGGGCAAAAGGAAATCTGATGTCCTGGCTTTTCTGATGTTAGCTTTGTCGTGGTATGATCTATTGATTCAGATAAAGATAGATTATGGTCCGTTCGGAGTCTGTATTGATTTGTGTAACCAAGTCTTTGTGTTCTAAGCTACTAGTCGATTTTATAAAATGTCTGTTGATATGTGTTACTGAAAACTGAGTTCTGTTTTATGTGTTATGCTACGGAGAATTGAGTCCAAATAAAACAACAGTTTTTGCAGTACACTTGCTAATTGTTTGTCACTTGTATATAAAGTCGGGAGGAATTATTACTAGATCTGGGCTATGGTTTTGGATGCAACGCAAAAGTTACTTTAGAGTAAGCTAGAGGTAACAGGCGTGTGGGCTTGTATTGAGCACAGAAATGCTTCAAATTCAGCAGGTTTACTTTGATACATTTGTTCAACAGAAAAGTATTGGTCCACAAACTCGTAAGTAATTTTACCGAGTGGTCGTTGGTAGAGTGTTGGCGCCGCATTCGGAAGGTCCGTGGATGGAGAGAATAAGGGTAAAATTAGACGACAACTTTGTAACGGATAACTATACTGCGTAAGCTTTATGTTTAAAAAAATGCCACTTTATTTGAGATCACTCTGTAGCTGCGGCTGCTGCTAATGCTGCTTTGACTTCTCTGGGTCTCTGCGGGACGTTGCTCAGTAATCGTTGTCTTGCTTTGCTTTAACAGGGTCAAAGCTTCAATCTTATGAAACCCTTTTATTGACAAACATTCCCGGAAATCAAGGAGTGAATATCTAGATAGCATAAATTAATATTACTTACTTGCATTGAAATGAAAAGCAAGTCTAATATGTCTCAGTAACCTTTAGTTTAAGGAACCTTCTCAGTAATCAAAGAGTAAACCTTGTTCTATGAGTTCGGTGGTCGAACTGGAGATACAGAGTCAATATATGTACTTATATAGATTTTACAATATGTTTTAACACATTTCACGTTATAATATAGTCCGACTAATAAGGAGCCAATTCCAAATCAAATACATAGGTGTTCATGACAACCCAATAGGCTAATTACATGCATAGAATCAATAGATCAAATTGTGGACATACTGTCTTTTTATTGTCTCGGTCGAGAGTGAGTTATACGGAAATTGTGTAGAAAAGATATTTATAAATCGCATAACATTCAGCGTAAAATTTACGCTTTGAAACAAAATTATTATTAGCTTTTAAACCGATAAATATATGAACTTGAAACTTTCAGGGATTCAGGGAAGAGAAGAAGAGCCGAAGAGAATAGCCTAGAGATGGACAATACTGGAGACAATGAAAAAAAAAAAAAACTATATAGTTTGAACGTCGGCTGCGCAAAAATTTTATACTGAGGGTTGCAATCGAAGGCATGGTCAAGGGAAAGAGGCAGACGGAGGTGACAAATCCAATCCCTTGACAATATTAAGAAAGATGAATCTTATGTTGAGATAAACGAAGTGCTGCGATTCTAACAGTCACGAAGATTCCGTACCCTTGATAGCAACTCAAACATTCATTAAAAAAAAAAAAAAAAAGTTGGCAACTTTGCCAACTGGAGTACTTAGGGACAAGAACACCAACAGTAGTTTTCTATTGTGTCGAGTTATTTGTGGCAAGTTTGGTGCAAATATGTCTAATGTATGAAAGCCGATTAAAAACATTGAACAAAGTTAAAAACGGCTAACAAACTTACAACTGCGGTGCCTGATAAAGACGGTTCCAATGGTTCTGGGTTAGTGAAGCCAATACCACTCCAATAGCACCCAAACTACATATTCCCCCCCCCCTTTGTTCATGGACACTGGTTGGCAACACTGAAAAGATAGTGCTTGGAGATGGGGGACATCCACACTATTTTTCTGTTTTGTCGAATAATGTTTGTGCCAAATTTGGTGGAGATAGGTCTAACGCAATGAAAGCAATTTGAACAATTGTTGTTTTTTAATTGGTTGGTAACACTGACTCACTAAACTACCGTAATCAAAACGATTTTCGGCGGCTCTGGGATAGCCTAACCAAGACATTTGTAACGACACCTCAAGTACGTCTCTATATCTTGTGGTTCTTTAGATTTATTTTTTAAACGCGTACGGGCGGACTGAACTGGATTATAAGGCCCCTTTTCATAGCTTCGCTCTCAAGGGATCTACAAAGATCAGTATGAATGGAGAGGGTTTTGGGTTGGCTTGAAGTCCCTGCCGCTTTGGACAGAACACCACTCACTAATAACGATTAGGTATAAAAAAAACTTCCTCTTAGACATTTAGACTGCAAATACAGGGTGATGCAGAAGTCTCAGTACAGCCTTGTATTTCACAAATCGACCTAGACATGAAAATATTTTAGTACACAAATGGGAAATGGATGTAGTGACTACATGACATTTCGGGTGCATGACCAACGTGGCCGTTATATTGAATAGAGAACAGTTTTTAAGAAATGGCAAGTGGGTCATGTGGTATATCGAACAACATGAGAATGTTCGCACTGGTCAGATGTGACCTCGGTGACCTATCTGTCACGGTGTCGGAGTTATCGTTGGTGAAATTTAGCAGCCGGCCGGGTGGCGATGCGGTCTCCGGTGGTAGGATATCGGTTCGAGTCCCGGCAGGGGCATGGGTGTGGATTTTAACAGCTAAAGGCGAATCGTGAAGGGCCAAAGTCCAAAGTTACTCCCAGACTGGCCCATATAAAAATAAATTTTAAAAAAAGTAAATAAAGTGAAATTTAGCAGTTCACTGGTACATGTGTTCACTGTTCTATCCTCCTTCTTTAATGCAGAGTTCCAGGCACCTAGTCCAGTCATGAGACAGTCGCAGAAGCACATCCCCTATTATGGTGTTCCAATTTCCATCACTCGATGATCCTTTTTTTTTAGATGTTTCGCAACACGGATTTTCCCTGCAGGCATGACTTGTTTTAAGTGCCCCACAGAATGAACTCGAGGGATGTGGGGCCGGATGATCTCGGAGGCCACGCCGAGCAGTGCAGCGACCGAGAAACTGAATATCAAGCAATTGGCGTCCCAATGCCTCGTAGTGAGGAGGAGCTCCATCGTGCCGGTAAAAAGAAGAGAGCTCCATCGTTGGTCAACAAGGAAGGAAAAGGCAGTATCTGTCATGTGACAATGAAGGATTGGAATCCTCAGTTATTAAGAATATTTCCCATTTCTGCGAAAATAAGCGATCCAGATGGCAGCAGGAACCAATTGTTGATCAGCATGCAGCATTGGGCAAAAGGTTTTGATGAGATATATATGATATGATAAGAAGACTTAGAATCAGATGGGACTTAGGGTCAGGTGCATTTTAGCGGGAACAATTGGAAATCCCTGTTTTAGCGGCAAAATTAGCACGGTTTTTAATTCAGGTCTTCAACTACCGGCCGACGGTGAAATTTTTATTTCCTTTCCTCCTTTCTGATATCCCCACCACCACCAAATAATCTCACTTAATGTTTTCCAAATTATCGCAAGTATTTCAGCTTTATAGGTTTGATTTAGACTTGATTCTCTCCGTGCTCAATATCAAAGAACAAGCACAAGGAACACTTTAAACTTACATGAACCCTTGTTCCCCTATGATAACAATTCTGATGCACTTTCCCCATGACTAACTATATTATGCTTAAATCACGAACTTTCCAACCAATTGCTTCCCGGGAAATATCTGGAAGTTGGTTTCTCGCTTAAAAGTATGATGAGACGAAGGGTACTATTAAACTTTATTGGATGTACACACACAAACGGTTTCTTATTCTTTAGATTTGCTGCCTTTTCCACCCTGCCACCCCGTTTTATCATGTCTCCTAACCGGCGACCCCCTTTACCACATCTTCTAATCGGCAACCCACCATTAATTTATTTTGTGTAATATTTGCTTTTCATTTGAAAACAGGACAGTTGATTTGCTGTATTTGACAATAAATATCCTAATTATATTATCCAAAAACCGTTAAACAAATTACTTTACGCGTATCTTTAGCAATTACGAAAACAGCAAGCTCCTCTGAGCTAAGCTAAACCATCCACAAGGCCAAGACACTCCCTTCCTTGTGAAGATTCCAATCCTTTGATGAAATGAATTGTACGTACATAATGCGTCTTGATACTGCGCGCTATGTTCAACCAACTTTCAAACAGTTTGTTTATGGATTTGCTAAATATCTGTTCAGAACCTCTTTGTAAGACTACAACCTGAGACCAAGTAAGCGGTGATGCATGTTGGGAAATTTCGCTATCAATAAATGCATTCCTCATTATCTCGAAAATGTTTTGAGACAATCGAATTTAAACTCCAAATTTTCATAAAATTGCAATAGCCACATCTTAGAAAGGTTAACTGATAGAAAGATATAAAGAACAGAAGAATGGGCAGAAAGTAGATTGTTTGAGCGTTGGCTTCGCATTCTCATTTGGAAGGTCCTGGGATTGATCCGATCCGCCGGCCATCCTGACTGAAGTTTCCCAGGTTTTTCTGCGAACACTCTGCGGCGTTCAAGGACGAATCTCAATTTAAAGAACTATCGCAATGGATGCGCACGTTTGTGCAATAGTAGAAATAATTTTCTTAGGTATGAAATTTCAAGTTTCTCTTTTTATTCAAATTGAGAACATGCTGGTTTTAAAATGAGATCAGTGGTCCTATTTCCAAACCGATATGTTTTTATTTCATTTGTATGAAAATTATTTCTCAGTGCAAAAATAAAAACTGCTTTATTAATTTTAAGAAACCGTATTTTACAGTGCATTTACGAGCAAGAAAATTCGTAGACAATTCCATCCATATTATTATTATTTTCGTTGGAATATTCCTACCATATAGTGAGAATATTGTAGCTGCAAGTGTGGAAATTTTCAAGTTCTGAAAGTATTCTTATGTAGGTGGGAGTGATAGTTTATATGGGGAGGGGGTTTACTGCAGGGTTGGCTGGTTTAAACCAGTTTTTTTTTTCTTCAAAATATCAATTCGTTTAAACCAATAAGTAAATTAAAGCAAAAATGCCACAAATAGTGTGAACTTCATGGTGACGATTTCACATATTAAACTATCTGCGATAATTTTATGGAATTTTCGGATTCTAAACAAGGGGTCCCGGGTTCGAGTCCAAGTGGGGGACAATCTCTCTCAGGTGCAAATCGAGTACTGGTTCGGATTCCACTTTGAGCTGTAGCTGTAGGTCCTGTCCTTCATAATCTCGCTGCTGCATAAGAATATTAAGGTAAACAAACTTATTTCTATCAATATGTAATATAAACAAATAAAGCAAAGCATTTAAAAAAAAACTTTTTTTGTGGGGGTCAGTTTTTGTCAACCCTGGTTTGCTACCATTATTTTGTTTAAGTTCATTAAGTTTGCTACCATTATTTTTCCCTAGATTATTATTTAAAGGCTGACAATTTTTATCTCTCTCTTGGACTCGAACTCTACCACTTCGAAGAACCTGTACTGGCCGATTTATCATTTTCTCCGAGATTTATATCAAGGAAGTTGAAATTGAAAATATACAGAACTGTCATTCTGCCGGTAATACTTTACGACTGCGAAAGTTGGAGTACGACCTTAGCAGATGAACATAAATTACGGGTGTTTGAAATTAAAGTCTCGAGAAAAATATAGGGGCAAAACAGGATGAGATGACTGGAGAATGGAGAAGACTGCATAATAATGAACTCCACGGAGTGTACGACTCACCTGATGTTGTAAGAATAATTAAATCGCGACGACTTAAATGGGCAGGCCATGTAGCTCGGATGGGAGAAAAACAGACTATATCCCATTTTGATTGGAAAGCCGGAGGGAAAGAGACCGTTGGGAAGATGGAGACGACGTTGGGAGAACAATATTAGAAGTGATCTTGGAGAAATAAGTGTCTGTAGTGGAAACTGGCTTGATCTTGCCCAGGGTAGAGCCCGATGGCGATCGTTTGCTACTGCGGCGATGAACTTGCGAGTTCCGTAAGCCACAGGGCAAGTAAGTAAGTAAGGATAACATCATTTTTCAATACAAAATAAGTTTTCCATTTATACCTCCAATTATTCATTTTAATATTCGGTCATACTTTATTTTATTATTATTATTATTGAGCTACTTAAAATAGAGAAAAATATGAAGAATCTCCATTTTTGTAATTGAACAGTTGAGAAAAGAAAGAATAAGTTAAGAAAAAAGATTCCAAAAGAGACAAACCGCACGGCTCCCGTGCCGCTAGTGTGAACCATCCAATGTTGTGAAATGGCCCGTAAGGCACTTGCGGCTCCCGTACGGTCGCCGCACCGCTATGGGCAATGCGGCACCGTCCCGCAACCGCAGTATGTGTGAACCACTCCATTTATTTCAATGGCCGATAAGCTTGTGTGCGGCTGCCGCATCGCATGTGTGAACCGGGGCTTAGAGACCTGCACGGGATGAATTTTTCGGCCCAAGCCCAATCCAATCCGAATGTACCTAGGCCCGGCCTCGGAAATCTTTAAAAGTTTTCGGTATGTTTTAAATACTCTTGGTCCGAGTACGGCCCGACCCGATAAGTTTTTATAAATTCTTGGCCCAAGCCCGGCCCGGCCCGATAAATTTTAAAAAGTTTTGGCTCAAGTCCCAATATATTTGTATCTGGTATAATAATAATATAATATAATGCATACAAGCCTATGTGAGCGTTTGAACAATGTGATGCGCTTAGATTTTCTAGTCATTTTAATTTCATTCTACAGGATTGCCGTTTCAATTTATTTCTAACACAAAGGATCAAAATAATCCTTTCGCTTTGAACAGTAGGATTACTTGTAGTCGCAAGTTTCTTAAATCCAGCAAAGAATTAGCTAGTCAAAGTATAACTTTCATTTACAAAACAAATTATCAGAAATCTGATCCCACCCACAAGACCTACATTTGTACGGTATTTAACACTGTATTAGACTGCAAGCCTGACTTCATCCACCATTTCTTCCTGCGGGTCGCTGAAGTGGAGAGAAGAACAAAGAGTGCGGTTTCCTTTCATTTTTCTATCACAACTCTAACTGTTCAGTGTTCACCCCCTGGGATCCAGTGGTTGGATTGACCATTTTCTGGTATTGACACGGACCAACAGAGGAAGCTTCAATACGCATACTGTCTTTTGTTATATATTGAGGGAAGGGCATGCAGTCACTCGTGTGACTGCCACTGGGGTCAACGCCCCGGAGAACAACTAATCCTCTAAAGCGAAAGTGGGGTCACTAAGCAACACTAACTGTAAATATTGCATTGTTTGTATACCTTTCACTGCACGTGGCATGCACACAGACTTCAACGTTTGGCTTTATTTCAATTATCGTTTAACGAAAATCAATTATTGAACTGCTTTAAAGAAGTGCAATTAATCGGCCCAACCTGAAGAGAAAGCGGTGTCGGCCCGTCCAGACCTGGCCCGGTCAAAAAAAAAAAGCGGAACCGGCGGCGGGCCTAACCCGGCCCGTGCAATCTCTACCACCTATCCATGACCTTCCCAGCGACACCTCAAACATTTTTCTACACCCTGTTGTTACTAATAAGTATTTTTGAACATGGACGGACCCTAGTAGCACACAAACGTTGAGAAACGGTGGATTCAATGTTACTACTGTTACGTAATTTTTACGTTTTATATGTACCTAGAAGTCCGCTTGTTCAACGTTTTTTTTGACGTTTAGAATTAATGTACTCTTCAACGGCAAGAAGTAGACGGTGAGCAACTTTTTTTAATATTGTATTTGCCCACCTGTTCAACGACTGAAAGCTACGTTTTGCACGGGTCTGCAGTGGGATTCGAAGCTGGAACTTTCCGCACTCGTCGTAAGCAACTCGTGACTCTAGCCACTCATCCACGAAGACATCTAGCGAGTAACTACTATTTTGTTATTCCTTTTATGTTACGAAAACTTTCTCTGGAGTAAAATTCATGTATATAGGTTACGTGACCATATTTTTGCCAGTGATTCCAGAGAAAATCGGGATAATTCAACTTCTTCCTTGTTGCAAGTTGCAACTGTAAATTTGGATGGCTTCCCCCTCCATCTCATGAAAAATTACTCCATTATTAATACTTTGTATCTATACTCCTGGAATTTGTAGTTTAGAAATGAGCGGGTATGTCAATTAGAAAATGATTTTAGAAAAGAGAAGTAACAAAACAAGTACAGTGCAAGGATAAAGCGAAAAAGTAGAGAATACAAAATTATAGGACCCCTGAAAAAAGATTGTTTGGTAGCCCTTGACACAAACAAATTTCCACAAACGAAATTTTCATGCAATGCGTAGTTTATAATTTGTTGAGAATTATTTATTTTCTTCCCATTGGTAGGCGTTGATTTTGGGCTCCAAGTTGGAATCACTGTATCTCCAAAACTAAGCAGAATTCGAACCATGTTCATATAAACTTTTTTGTTTATCATGACTCAAATCACCTCCGAAAGTATTGAACCTTCATCCCATGTTAAAAAATATAAGTTTGTGCTGAGATGGCAACACTGTGCATGTGACATAACTTCATTGTGCATGGAAGGCTGTCCCCCTCTATCGGTACATGTTCCACTGGACACTTTTTGTATTTTCTTTCAATGTTTTGCAATATTCCACTGGTTTGATTAAAATGGGACACTCTGTATATATATATATATATATATATACCCTGACGGTAGTTCCAACTGTTCTTCATTCTTCCTCCACACTTCTGATAGTCCTCTGATGTCCCACTTAATCCTCCTAAGTTCATTCTGCAGTTCTTCTAATTTGTCCTCTCCTGCAAGTGACTTACAGTTGAGGGTCGCAACGTATAGGTCCGTTCGAGTTGCCGTGTCGGTGTCCTGGCAGTCTACAGTCCAAACCCGGGCATTTTGACCCTCTGACTTCCTGCAGGACTGACCGCTGCCGTTGCCAGCTGCATTCCGTCCTCCGGGTAATGAGGGCCTCCGAGGCTGTTTCCTTGCTTGTACCATCATATGTAAAGAAAGGAGGGGTGCTGACATTTGACTCACCACGCTGTCAGCTAATGCGGGTTGGTGAGCAGCCCATCCATGTTCGTTCGCCAAGCAGTTGCTTGGGTACTAACAGGCCCCACGACGTGAACGTATGGATTGGACATTAGGCGTCTACCCCGGTCGGTTCCCTTAAGTCTCAGCAAGAGTAATTAAGGGGTCTCCTCCCAGTTAGTGGCAGAAGCGACAGGCGTTGGCTTTATAATTAATAAAGACCTGAAGTCACGGATCACAGAAATTGAAGGAATTTCAGATAGAATCGCACGGGTAGTAATAAAAATTAACAAGAGATACAGTATGGAAATTATACAAGTGTACGCTCCAACAACCTCGCACCCGGAGGAGGAAGTCGAAGACCTATACGAGGAGATTCAGAAGATTTTGGATAGTAGCAAATCGCATTACAAAATTGTAATGGGAGACTTCAATGCGAAAGTAGGAACCAAGCAGAGCAGTGACACGAAAGTGGGAAACTTTGGATTTGGCAAAAGAAACAAGAGAGGAGAGAAGTTAGTGGAATTCTCAGAAGCCAACAGACTGTTCATTTCCAATACATTTTTCAAGAAACCGCCCCAGAGGAAGTGGACATGGAAAGGCCCAAATGGGACCAAAAACGAAATAGACTACGTTCTATCAAATAACAGGGCAATTGTGCAAGACGTGTCTGTTCTAAACAGTTTCAAAATCTCGAGTGATCATAGGATGGTGAGATGTAAGCTGAAACTAAATACTAAACTAGAGAGAAAGAAGCTTATCAGAGGAAAACCGTCAGTTTTAGATCTGGAAAATCTTGGAAAACACAGACAGACATTCGAGATAGAACTAAGCAACAGATTCAGCGCCTTGGAAGAGTTAGAGGATGAAGAAGACATCGATAGCAGAAATAAAATATTGACTGAGATAATAAGAAAAACAGCCAAGGAGATAGCAGGTACCAGAAAGAAAAAACAGAGCAAAATCTCAGAAGAAACTAAGCTCTTGATGAAGAAAAGAAGGGAAATGAAAGAAGAGGAAAATTGCATAAAGAGGATTGAGTACATAGAACTAAATAAAACCGTAAGAAAGAAAATAAGAGAGGATGTACGAAGATATAACGAAAATCTTGTTAAAAATACAATCGAGGAAAACAAGAGCCTGAAGAAAGCCAAACAGGAGCTCATGATAGGGAAAAAGCAAATAATTGCAGTTAAGAGACCAGACGGGACCGTAACACGAAATAAGGAAGAAATTATAAACATATTTCAAAATTTCTACACAGAATTGTACTACTCCGAGGAAGAACTAGGAAATGAAGATTCAGAAGAAATTGATGTTGATGTCCCAGACGTAATGAAAGAAGAAGTGGATAAAGTACTTCGAGGGATGAAGAACGGAAAATCACCAGAAGATGGACTCACAGCAGAGATGTTTAAATGGGGAGGTGAAAAGATGAAAGAGGAAGTTGCTAAATTATTCTCGATGTGCTTGAGGAAGAGAGAAATACCCAGAAGTTGGAACAATGCCGTTATCATTTTGTTGTACAAGAAAGGGGACAAAGAACGCGTAGAAAACTACAGACCAATTAGTTTACTGTCAATCCTATACAAAATGTTCACCAAAGTTATTTTGAATCGTATTGAACGAGACTTGGATTTTAATCAGGGAAGGGAACAAGCCGGATTTCGTCGTGGATTTAGCACAATGGACCACATACAAACATTGAATGAAGTTATGGAAAGGACTAATGAATATGAACTTCCATTATGTTTGGGATTCATAGATTTTGAAAAGGCTTTCGATTCGGTCTCCTTGTCAGCAGTACTTAAATCACTTGAACATCAAGGCATCGAAAGTACATACATCAAGTTACTGCGAAACATTTACTCGACTGCCACTTCTGTCATTAGACTGCATCAAGACAGTGAAAAATTTAAAGTTGGAAAAGGGGTAAGGCAAGGAGATTCAATTTCTCCGAAACTGTTTTGTGCGGTCCTGGAGAGAGTGGTCCAGAATTTAAACTGGGATGAAGTTGGAATTAAAATTAATGGCGAATATCTTCATCATTTACGGTTCGCTGATGATATAGTCCTGTTTGCTTCAAGTGCAGAAGAACTACAAACCAGAATGGAAGAACTGAGTAACGAGAGTTCGAAAATCGGCCTTAAAATGAACTTAAGTAAAACAAAAGTAATGTACAACCAACATGCTGCAAAGAAGGAAGTGAAGATTAACGGAGAGACAATAGGCATAGTTGATGAGTATGTTTACCTAGGCCAGCTTAAAACATCGAATGCAAAGTTGACTGATGAAATAAATAGAAGATGTAAGACGGCGTGGAGTTCGTTTGTAAGACTACACTTTATTTTCAAAAGCAAACTTCCAATGTGTCTGAAGCGTAAAGTTTATAATCAATGTGTCTTACCTCCTATGATGTACGGCTGTGAAATGTGGACATTGAATGCGCAAACGACTCAAAGATTAAGAGTCACACAAAAGCAATGGAGAGATGCATGCTAGAAATAGTAGGCGGGCAGGAAGATAAATGAATGGATTCGCGCACAAACAAAGGTAGAAGATATAATGAAGACTGCGAAGAAGATAAAGTGGAGATGGGCCGGTCACATAGCTAGACGAACAGATGGAAGGTGGACGACAAATGTACTACAGTGGATTCCTCGAGAAAAGAAACGACCGAGACGACGTCCAAATGTAAGGTGGGTAGATGAAATCAAGCGTTTTTCAGGAGCTACATGGATGAGGATATCAGCAGACCGAGATATGTGGAAAGAAAAGGGGGAGGCCTTCATCCAGCAGTGGATAGAAAACGGCTGAATATGATGATGATGATGATATATATATACAATGTTTAGCCTCCTGCGTAACCTAGGCGGTAGCGCGTTCGTTTTCAGTGCGAGCGGTCCCACGTTCCCGGTGGGGGTTCGAAATTTCGGTGTTGACCCAGCATTGTGAGGACAATGGATATTTCCGGTAGAATTTTTTTATTGTAATAAAAAATTCTTCTGTTAAAGTAGACTACGGAAAACATTTTCTTCTCTTTCTGTGATGCATTTATGAAGAGTAATGAAGACTTGCTTCAAAACAGTCTCAGCCTTGCGCTTAATCGGGCGCCGCCATGTTATGACGTAATCAGTCTGCCGACTGCTTATCATTAACATACAGATGGTATTTGATTAGTTATTATTGTTAACAAGAGATAGCAAAAATGGATCGGAACAAATAGTATAAGCGGTGAATAGCGTTTCTGTATGCCTTAACACATCATTTAGTTCGTTTTATTCATTTAAAATTGATTTTTACTTTTAATACTTCTTTAAGATATTGATATAGTTTGGTAGCTTCAACACTAATTTATAGCAGCTCTTTTTTCGTTATTAAATCATAATATATCTTCTAATAATGCTCTTTAGAACTCTTGTCCTTAAAAAGAATTACCTATTTTTTCTGTAAAAAAATGTGGGTTTTTACATTCGACAATCGTATACTTTTTAATGAATGCTACTGAAGCGTTTTTGAAGAACTTAAAAGCACATGAATTAATAGTGCTCGTTAGGTACTGCCATCTGTTAACAATTTATCATACTACTTGTAGTCCGTGAATATATTGAATAGTTTTAATATGTCATTGTATAAAATAATAATAAAAGCATGTTAGAAACAAAAACGTAAAATGAAACATTTACATTGAAGTTACCCTTGCGTTCCGTGAAGTAAAATAAAACACGATCTTTGATAGGATTCGAACAACCTTAGGTGAAAGCATAAGAAGTTAAAAGTTGCATGCGCCAACCAATTGCGCCAAATTGCCAAGACATCAGATCTGATACAAACCAGCGATAAGAAGAGCACTGCAAGAAAATACTGCCCCCTGTCATTGTTTCGAGCAATTTCTGTTATTAAAAACATGTTTTGGTGTTTTAACTTATTAAAGTGTGTTCTGCAGATTTGTACATTAATTATTTCGTTAAGTGATAATGTGAATGTTCAGTCTCGTTTTTGTCTTTTCGTCTTCAAACTTCTGAATAAGGAACGTAACATAGGGAGAAGCATATAGCTACGGAAATAATACAGATTGATTACGTCAACCCAATCAGAGGATGATTTTCGTTGTATGACGTAGGAGATTGAATTCTCAGTATTTCATGCTATATTTCTACGTAACGGAAAACCGTAGCGCTGAAATTTCAAAAGCAATATATCATATATTATTTAATCTGATGTACACAAACAAATTGTAAAATATATAAGGACGGGGAAAACGGAAATGTCCATTGGGGAGCTGTTTTGAATAAAATACAGAGGCGATCACAGTTGTGAACTTCGGCACTCCTCTCCCAGCACGTCTGGTCAGAGTGGAAGCAGTAGACTAACTTCTCCCTCCGGGAGAGGCTTCTAGTAGTTGATTTGAATATGGCTGTGAATTATTAATTATTATACTATGTTGATGAATAAGTGCTGATATGTCCATCGTCTTTTAAGTAATTTAAAATATTTTTTTTAAAAAAGGTGGCAACACTGGCAGCTAAGGTAGATTCCCGGAACCGGAATACATCTATGCCCTCGCCCAATACCAAAGGAACGCATATGAAATATGTTGATATAAATTAATGCGGATATGTTTTGAAAAAGTGTAGTTATTAATTAGTTGTCAACACTGACGCTTCCGGTGACTTAAAAATACATTTGCGACCCGCTCCTAGAATCAAGATGCGAAATTTGGTTGAAATGAATGCACGCATGTGGAAGTGTTCAGATAGATGTGTAACTTTTAAAGTTATATTATGCCATTGTGTTGTATGGAGCAGAAACGTGGACTCTACGTAAGAGTTAAGAAAGAAAACGGGAAGCGTTTGAAATGTGGACATGAAGAAGAATCAGCTGGATACAAAAGGTAAGAAAAGATGTGATGAAGAAAGTAGGAGAGAGACGAAGAATTTTGGAGACAAAGAAGAGAAATTGGTTAAGGCATTTTCTGCGCAGTTTTTATACTGAGGGATACAATTGAAGTCATGGTTGAGGGGGGAAGGAAGAGGAAGACAAATTTAAGTCCTTGATAATATTAAGCAAGATAAATCGTATGTTGAGATAAAAGGACAAGCGAAAGATTGAGATGAATGGAGAGAGCTTAGCTTGCCTTGAAGAACCTGCCGCTTTGGGTATAACACGGATTATGCGCTCCATGCATTTGCTTTGGTTGGATCAAAACTTTTAAAATTAATAGCTGAAAAATATAAGGCAATGAGAAATTGTATTTTCTCCTTTTTTAATGCATATTAAAAGAAAATTGTATTTTTTTAAAAAAAATATTGGCGGTGAAAAGACCATAGACGATTGTGGAAAGCCGATCTCGGTAGCCGTGTGGACTAGGGAGCTGTTCATGAGGTTACGGGCTCGAATCCCGTCTGGGGCATGAATATTTGTGGATTTAAAACTATACTGAACTTATATAGCGAGCCACCGTTGCTCAGTGGTAGAGCGTTGGCGTAGCATTCGGGAGGTCGTCAGTTCGATCCCAGCGGCCGACCATCTTGACTGAGATTTTTTCCAGTCACATCAGGCAAATGTCGGGATGGCACCTTCAACTTAGGCCCTGGCCGACACCTTTCCTCTACCCTAAAGGCCATAAATACAATTCAATTCAACTTCAGTTATATTGACGTGCCGCAGTCCATAGGAACTAAAATGGCCTATATAAAATAAAATTTACCAGTTTTATGATTGTGGGAAAAACAATTTCGCCCAAAAAAGCATTTACAGCATTTGGTATTTGCACCCTTCAATTAGCCTTACTACGCTTCTTTTCTTTATGGATCTCTTCTTCAACTCGTATGCAAATATAGTAATTAAAATGATATTTAGATTAGCCAGTCGCAGCAGGAAAATGTCAGGATAGTACCAAAAAATAAACCAAGACTGGTTCATAACATCTTTCCAGGACACAGAAATTCTTTTATTTCATATCCCATAACCTAAAAATGCTACAGTTTTCATTATTTACCCAAGTCAAGAATAACATGGGGGAAACAAGTCTTTATCACTTTTCGTCGGCTTTATTACTTGCCAATATAAATAGTAACGGCCGTGGTAAGCTTGGCACGCGTACTACAGGTTGCCATGCCAATCAGCATGTGTAATGCAGTGGTGTTATTGCACTCGAACAAAAATAATAAATAAAAACAACTCGATTTGATGAATAAAGTTTTGAAGATGTAAAGTCCTCCAATAGTTCGGTGCTTCCTGGAAAATATATAGAAAAAAAAAAGATTTAATCGCAAAGCATATGCACATGCATTTCCAAGTGTACTGAAAATAAGAACCAACCAAAGTCCAAATCCGGAACACAACACACGGGTGCGACGTACTTGAAGGACGTTGTAATAATCCTCTGTATTGCGCCTTTCTTTGTATTCAGTTGGAAACACTGTAGAATTACCATCGAATTGTCATGAGGTGCAGTTGTGTGCATCTTCACTATGACCACATGCACTCTTTGGGCGCACAGCACAACCGGCATGTTTCTTCAGTTAAACTCAAAGGCAATCTTCAATGTCATTGTTTCCTATGTTGTTTTCACCTGCAGGAAAAATATTATAGGATTTTCGTGTTTTCAGAAGACGCTTCGAACTTTCTCAAGGAAGGAATTTAAATGGCTCTTTCGATGTGATTGGATTTGCCGCAGTTCAGCACGCCAATGACAAAGATGTTTTCTTCCACGCGGTCCGGAGAGTTCGAACGTTCCCTTAACCAATGGAAGAGCATGATACAATACAACTCCAATGATAACGTTGTCGTCATTGGTAGAAGGAAGAATCTAGTGATGTCACCGAAGAAAAACACCAATGAAAAGATTCGAAATAAGCTGTTTAGGATACTGTAGAGACACATCAATCAACGCCAGTGTTTTGCTAGAAGCCACGCCTCGCGCAGTCAATAAATTTTGAATATTGAGTAGTGTTCGTGTTTCAAGTGTGTTTTAGCCATTTTTTTTGGAGCGAGATAAGGATAACTATAGGTTTTATCAAGAGACAGATTTTTTTTTATGGTCTGCTAGAGAAGTCGTCGCTACCCTCGTGTGCTTGTTAGTGCGAAGCAATTGTGTTCATGAATCGCGAACACGCCAGTTGCGAGTGCTGAGTCTGCCATGTTGGAAGGCATCAATGCGGTGGGGCGTGCTTCAACTTTTACGATTAGTATTTATTATCAGTGAATGATATTAGTGGTGAAGTGAAATGATTTCCAATCTTCAACTAAAGACGCATCATGTTACACACTGATAAAGTCTGTAACTTTCGTGTTTGGAAGAAACCGTGTTGTGTGTACCAGGAAAAAATATCGGATTTGCACTTTCGGTTTTTAGCTTAGCAGAAGAGAGAAGAATTGCATGTTTTTTTATGTGTTGTTGATGTTGAAAACAAAGTGACAAAGAAGCGAATGTTTATAAATAGTCTGTTTTATTAACTACAAGTACTTACTCAGTATTTACTTCGCGAAGAACTTTCGTTCTGCCATTATTTTGCCTGCGTGCTTTTGACCCGACTGGGTGATTCCATTTCACTTGCTGTCTCGGGGGTGCACGCATATCAGATGTGTTGAGGAGAGAGAGAACGAGTGAACCGTTAGTCGTTTTACCTTGAATATTTGTTGTGAAATGTTCATTTGAAAGAAAAGTGGAACGTAAAGAATTTTATTTGTGTATGACGACTGCTGTTGTACGTTTTTATCTGTAAATTTACTGTGCTATTATCGTGTGTGTTTTTAAGAATGTGTGGTGCGTTATTACGACGGCTTGTATCAGAGGAAACAGTGATCTTAGTTTGATGCACAACGAAGTGGAGCTCACAGCACATCCTCAGAGTTCTCGCAGGTCATCGAAATTTACAGTATCGTGAGTAAGATAAATAATCGGAGACGAATGCTTACGTGATAAAGAGTTCATGTATCCATTTGCAAAAAGTAGATATACACGTTGTTTTGTTTACATTCTTACTGATCAGGTGAGAGGTGGTGTCGTCGGTTATTAACACTGCTCTGACTCGAGAGGCGAGATTATCGTTCTCCAGTTACGTTCTAATAAGTGTTACAATATTTAAATTTTCTCTGACAAGGATATTTTTAACAATTTTAAAACAGTGTGGTTTCTATGTGTAAGTGATTGTGGTGATAATTACATTGATCATCAGTGTGTCTTCTTGATTGAGGAACACGACTAGGCGGTAATTCTGGAGCCGAAGCCGCAGTTTGGTGCTCCTCATGATTCGATGGTGCTCCTGAATGCGGAGGTGTCGCCGGTGGCCACACGGGCAATGGACAGCTCCGTGGTGGTGCAAGCCAAACGTCCCGACGCTTGGCATAAACATGAACAATTAATGCTAATGGAGAAACAAAAGGCAAAACGTAAGTAGTTTGTTTCATGAAATAAAATTTTACATGAAGGTAAATATTTCCCAAATAACAGGGAGGCAGGATTAGTTCATTGGCACTTGTCACGTGGTTTCAGCAGGAGTCTAATGCTTTGCTGAACATGTTATGTTGACCTATGTGATATAAAGAAAAGGACTCATCATTAAATTTTGTTTCACGAACATTAGGACTCAGATGAGTACCACAGAACTTTGTTTATATATATATATATATATTGCAAGTCGATGGTAATTGTCTTAAAAAAATGTATTGAAGTACACATGCTACATAAACAACAAAGCAGAACATGTTTTAGATTGGTCAAGGAAAATTAGTTTCAAGAACTTGATAATTGCCAATGACATCACAAATATGCCTTTGGCACAGGACAGTATATATATATATATATATATATATATATATATATATATATATATATTAAATTTAAATGAAAAATAAGCCTTAATTAAATCTGAAAATAATAGACAATAATTCACAAGTAGACATGGAAACACACATTTCTTACAATCGCAAATGGCTTTATTGGCATAGAACGTAGTACCATTTTGCGCTGAAAACAAAAATAGATATTAAACTTGGAGAGTTATGAATGTTCGGAAAAAAAAACAATAACAAAAAACTGATGAGTATCGAGACATTTAAATCAGGCTAGTAATATTCCAAAGTTAAAAACAATATTGAGTTGCGCTTCTCACAATATATTAATGTCAGTATTCCTTAACCAGATAATCATAAATATCCGTGTCCGATTTGTACAATTTCCAGAGAGGGGGATTTTTTGTTTTCTCAGAACGTAGAAAATCGTATTTAATATCCGTTCATATCCCAGGCTTGAGGGATATTGTGGAAAACAGCCAGGGAAGATTTTCGCAGAGATCCCAACCATCCCCTGCTTCAAATCGAACACAGATAAACATTATGAGACAACAGTTAGATAGTCCAGTTTATTGTTATTTGCGTTTTTACCTGGAAAGACGAATTGTTGCTGAGTAATATTCCATCAACGTCGCAGAAAACTTAAAATGAAGTTCGCTAGATATTTCTCAATTTAGACTGTAATTGAATGTAAGATGTTGATTCGTTGAACTAGATAATAATTTTGGGCAGATATATAGGTGACTTCTCTGTCCGCATAGCTTTTCAAAGACAGCACAGTTAATAAACTATGGAAGAGTTGTGATTAAATTATCAAGCATTTCGGAAGATAATTTTTTCACTTGTCAGTTTATACGTCCATTTAACTAAATGACATGGAGGTGACAACTGCCAGTTGATCAGAATTACTACAAAAGATTGAAAATATTGTTAATGTAGTTTTTTTGTTTTTTTTTTTAAGTTAAGCACAGATTATATTAATCTTAAACGTATTGGTTGGAGAATAAGACTCGCACTGAAGCGTTTGCTGTACGTAGTGAGTCAAAATTTCTGTATAACATTTTAAGTTAAAGAAATAATTGAAATGTTGCATGGCTCACGTAATCTGTTGTTTTCTCCGCGAACAATTTTGCTAATAACGGCATACAGTCGTGAAATATGTTATTTTACAAAGTAGTTTTTTGGGATAGATTATGCAAGGAAAGTACAGGTATGCATATTATGACTTTTGTGGATTCTATGGGTAGGTATCGTCAAAAAATAAGTCCAGGTATAAATTACCGAAGCATTTAGGAGTTAGAAGTAAATAATGTCAAAACTTGAAAGAACATTTGGCACATTCTCTTAAACATGACTTGCAGAAGAATATATAACAAACTTTTTCTGAGCTTGAAAGGACGGGAGCTCCTTTTTTTTTTTGGTAACGTGGGCTCCGAACCACTTCATTCAATCAAGCACCCCGTCTCCGAAGATTACATTTAGTTTAACAGTGACAATTTCTATGTTTGTTTGAGTAAAAGAGATCCGAGAGGTCAATTAAACGTAACTTTTGTGGGAAAATCATGTTTGTATATATTTACTCTATTGATTTATTATCGATTCATTTTTCTGTTACGTTGCGCGCTTAACCGCACACATGAAGCGATTCGTTATGTAACAGTAAGATATTTATAAGTCAGGATCACGCATTTAAATATATGTATGTCCAATAGATAGCATTTCGCCAATTGAAGTATAATTTTTAGACTTTTTTTCGTTCGGAAAGCATGCTTTTCTGTGTAATTAATTTATCATTAATTTGCCGCTTACATATGATTACCGGCATTTAATCAAGATATGAACTTCTAGTTGCGACGTATTTTGTTTCCTGTTTGGAATACTTTCGTTTTTATTTTTTCCTTTGTAAAAGTACATAAGCTGTATTCCTTTCAAAATATTTGGTTAACTTTATTTAATTGGTTTCTAGAATTTTGTGCTGATTCGTTTGTTTGTCGATGTTGTTATCTTGACCTTAGCAGTACGATTTCGTGGCATATTGATTTTTGTGAAAAGAATGCATTTTCACTACTTTTCAAATGTACAGATAATAATATCCCCAGTGTTCGATTTGTTGCACATTGCGAAGGGGGGGGGGGAGATCTTAAATCTAGTGGTTGCTGGTAAGTTTCAACCTACTACCTGTTCGGGTAGAAATACAAAGATTTTATACCTGGTTGGGATGATATTCGGAATCAACAACAGAGAATGAATTCGTCAAGAAGCAGGGAAAATCCCTGGCATCCCCCCTCGCAAATCGAACACTGAAAATCCCTTTTTTTTTTACCTTCAGTGTGAAGGGTGCCTAATACGTCCAAAAAACGAACGTTTTTCGTATACTTTTGTTTTGCGTAGTTGTACATACAAGTAATATGTTAGCCTCTACCCATTTCACATATTTGAAAGTTGAAAAAATTCTTTTGTCGAAATCTTCAAAAGAGTTTTCTTTTTACATCGGACATCAAACTAACGGGTGAATATAAGATTTTGCAGTTTTTGGCCTGTGTCTGTAAGATAATGTGATCACGAATCTTATTATTATTATTATTTTCTATTAAAAGTTAATCATATGTTGGGACCATAACTAGATTGTCTTTGGATGTGATGTAGCGATGTACAATCTTTTAGGGAGTGAGATTTAAGCCTCTGTCCATTAAATAAGTAAAAATTTAAAGAACGCAGTGCATATCATGGTAGTTACCAGGCTTGTATCCAGAACTTGGTTTTGGGAGGGGTCCAAGGTGTGTGTCGGCATGAAATGTATATTAAATATGTATAATTACACCTGAAGTTGTACTATTTTCCCATAAAACTATTTTTTTTTGTGGGGTCCGGACCCACTCCTAAATACGTACCTGGTAGTTACATTTAATTCAGGCCGTGCAATTCGTCAGATAAAACTTGGAGCACCAACTTTAGTATAACCATTACAAATTGTAGAATATAAATTGTTAGTGAGTCAATGTGCTCCGAGCAACAGTTTTTACGTGTCTCGCCAAATAAGATGTAGATGCTTTTAATTAGTGTAGAAACTGTTTCCTTTCAGTTTGGTCGTTCAGTTGATTGTTATAACGTGTATATAGTTTAGCTCGGCAAGTTGCGCTGAATCTTGCCTATGAGATCATTAGTAGCTTTGGGCTTCTTGCTACTCGTAGTAAGTGTGGGATCGAGTTTCATGGATAACCTCTATGTTTTAATCGGATACCTGCAGTGTTCGATTTGTTATAAATTAAGAAGATAGATCCAGTAACAAGTGGTTGCCTGTAAGTTTTCACCTTTTGCATGTTTGGGTAGAAATGTAAAGATTTTATCCCAAGTCAGGTTGATAAAAACTTGGTAAACTTTATTTTTATATGGGCCAGTCTAGTAACTTTGGACTTCGGCCCGTCACGATTCGTCTTTAGCTGTTAAAATCCATGCCCCTGCCGGGACCTTCGAGCCGGTGACTTACCGGTCGGCCACCTGGCCGGCAAGTGAGGTTGATATTCGGAATCAGCAGCCGGGGATAAAAATCCTCAGGCATCGGGAAAAATTCCCGAAATCTCCTTCCCCGACATCTTACACTGGTTACCTTTATTCTTTGTAGACAACTAAGATTAGCCCCCGAAACGTTGATACACCACTCTTGGTAATGATGCTTTAAAAAGGAGTGACGTGTTTTCATTTACTTCTTTAGTTCAAGGTTAATGATCAGATTGCACCATATGAGTGTTATTTCTTTGCGTAGTTGCTTAGAGTATCACGATTGCGAAAATGTTGCAATTTTTCTGTTCAGGCTTTTGTGCAATTTTATCCAATTTAGAATATCAGGTTGTGTTAGTGCTATTTGCTCCAGTTGGCACCACTGTTATATGATTCTTGTGAGCATTTGCATCTCAGTTGAATCTGTTCCAAAGAATTTTCCATTTTTCGTTCCAAATCTGTGCTTGTGTTGTTTGTGATTAAAAGTGGGCGTTGCAGCCTGTGTCATCATTTGGTAGCTGACGACGCCATTCTGTTTTTGATATAGTCTATTTGAGGGTTTTGTCTGGCGCCAGCGGTATGAACGGCAGTGATTAGACAGGATATTGAAACAAATTGAAAAGTTACAGTTGATGTAGTAGGTGTCACGTGGCATTGTTTTCGAAAGTAACGCATGTGGATGATAGACGCTTCAGTTCGTGCTATCTTAAGGTACGGTACAAAGGATTATGAAATGTGGTTTGATTCAGGACGGAGGTAACTCCATTGTACCGAAGTGTTCAGGAGAGCAGAGATGAAACAGTAAAAATTCGTATGGCATGAAGATACGTTGCAACGTGCAATCCCTTGGGTTTCCTTCTATGTCAAGCTCTTTTCTCTACCAAAGATGCTGCCAGTTTTGCTCGGTATGTAGGTGGAAGAACTAACTTCTGTACATTTTGGAGTTAACTCCGTCTTCAGGCTGTCCAGTGGTCTGGAAAAGTACGTGAGTTTATTTAATTGGTCGTGGAAAAGCCAGGGCATTTTCTTTAAATCAGTGAAAAGTTAAGGGATTATAGGATCTATCCGCGTTCTTCCCAATTTGCGGATGTTCCTGCCCACGGAGCAGAGAAGAGTGTTGCACGTGTTTGCAACAGTTCAAGCTAGAAACGGTCAATCACCCCTCACTTTTTAACCGAACCAAAGCTATTTCATACGTTAACCCTATTATTGCATGTGGACGGTAAAATTAAGCCTGTATTTCTTTCTTCTTACACGCTTTATATTAACTTGCTCTGTAATCATCTCTGGTACAAATCTTGTAATTGATTTTTAACTCACTTCCCATCATCCGATTTCTTTGAAATTTTGTAAACGTGCTTGCTCCCGATGACAATACAATATTCAATCATTAGATATACGACAGAATAATCCAGTTAACTGTAATTAATATATTAAATAATTGGAAATTATCCTTAAATGCACGCAACGCCGCATCTATTGTGTGAAGTTTGGGTTGCCTATCTTACAGGGAGTTTAATATTCATCTATTAAACAGAAAAAATAATGAAAATGGATGTAAGAAAACGCGCTTTTTTTAAGATGGACTGATTTTCCTTTAAATTAATGTGTCCTTGTAATATTGTCCTCGTAACGTTGTCTCGGTCTTCCCAACGGTCTCTTTCCACCGACTACAATCTGAAAAAAATGCTATTTTAATCCGAAAAAGTAAGGAAATTATTACTGCTGGTTGGATACGTTGGTCTTGCCTTGTACCAAGTTCTCAGCATTAAAAGTTTATAGTAAATATCTGTACTTTTAATGTAACTCCATAGGAAAAGTCGCTAAATCGATAAAGAGTCTTTTTTTTAGGGATATTGCGAATCTGCGGACAGTAGGGAGATCTTCGTAACCTTTGTACTACGAGAAGTTTGCAAATAATCTTCTCAAGTTCATTCTCGAGCAATATGAGTAAGTTTTCGTTATTGAATAATTCTTTCTGTAATTAGAGTTAACATTTTATCCAATAATTTTACGATATTCTTTCTGATTGTAACTGATTAATGAATGCGTTGAAGGATTTTTATTTTTCCTGTAATGCTACTTTTTTTCTTCCTAAGGATGAGAATTGAGTTACATTGAAATGTTGATAATCAGAAATTTTTGCATTTGTGAGCGAGCTCGAATATCACCAAAGTCAAATTTGTACTTTAGAACCAACCGACTTTGGCCCCGTCGGTTTTGTAACTCTGCATGTCAGTTGAATTAAATCCTGGTTCCAACAGATCGTATCCTGTTTGCTTCCGACGATTCGAATTTTTATGTCTAAACGTCGAGTCATGCTGCCCCTATATTCCTGAGCAGATCTTTTTCCCAGTTTTGAAATTAGTTAATATACAAGGTGTTGCAAAGCACCACCGAGTCTCGAGATCCCGGACATGAAAAGAAATAATAATAATGTGTAGCCCGTCGAGGGTGCACAAATGCTTCGTTTCGGTGTTATAGGCTGCCGAAAGCGTGGGAATATGAACTTTAGACCCCAACATTAGAATCGAGCGACATGGTACCGTCAGACTTGAGACCTGTTCTATACAAAAATGCATATTCCAAAACTGTATAATGGGTGCGCAAGGGAAGTAGTGTCGTAAAGTTTTTGAAGTAAAGGTGGTCGTAAATAGGGCTACTTTACAGCAAATAACAGTAATTCGTTTGCGGCAGGTCGAAATCCCAAAAGTATTTCTTTTTGGAACAATAAAAAAAATAAAAATGGTTGCATAACAAACAGGAGTACATTACATACATTTCAACAAACGTTTGGTGTACTTATCAGTAAAAGATACCGTCCTTGCCCGGTTAAATGCCAGTGATTACGTTTATCATTTATTCCAGAGAAATTCTGGGAACATCGTACTTCCTTTGAGGAATCCATTGCACAGTTTTGGATAAAGCAGGTTTGAAATTGAAGTCTTTGAGGGGTACCATACCGTCTCAGTTGTCCTGTTACTTGTATTGAAAAATATCAAGCTGTAGAATTCATTTCCCTGTACTTTCGGCAGACTATAGCGCTGAAAAGAAGCATTTATATCGATGTATATACTTTCTTTTTTTCCTTCTTATTTTCATGTCAGGAATCTTTTGAGGTAGGATTTTCGGTGGTTTTGCACGCATCAGGTATTACTCCTTAGTTTTTTTTTTTTTTTTTTTTTTTTTTAATCTTGGCAATAAACATTTCAATAATATCTTAAATGATGGATATTTATTGTATTACCGTTTATGTATTCGAACATATTTTGAATGATCATTGAACCAGTTAATCAGGGTCTCTCAACATGGAGGTCGCGAGGTGTGTGCTGAAGCCTTCAGGAGGCTATTGAATATAAAATGAAACGAAGCCGCGTATTTTAAACAAGAAAAGTACTTTTGGGAGTCGCTAGGGTCGAGAGAGAGTCGCGGCATGAAAGGGGTTGAGAAACTCGGAGTTAAGCAATCGGTAATGGATTGTAATGTCTTAGATTCAGCCCCCGACCCTCATTTTATGTATATTAGACTGCATTGCAAACTGTGAAAATCCAGTCGTTCAACAGAGATACCTGATTTTATAGAATGCCTGGCGTTCTCAGGCAAAGTATGCGATTTCCTTCTTTTCAATATGTTTCATACTTTGCGTAGGCGTTTTGTATAATACCTGGCATTATATTCAGCCTCGTGTAGCAGAAATAGCTAATATTGAGAATTGACCCTATTTCGAGTGAATGTATGTAAGAAATTATTAATGCACGGTGACAATATCCTACTTGTAGCGGAGATTTTTCTTTAAATATTTATTACAGGCGAGTGTGCTTGCTGTATCTCACAAGTTCCAGAAGACATTTAAGTTTCCCAGAATCTTGGCTGATTCATAAAAATTTCCTCTATTCCATCCTCAAGAAAGCAACATAATATTTTTTTTCTCTCTCTTTTTAGAAAAGCGTTATTTTCCTTCGAGCCATCGTCACTACGGTAATGCAGTTTTATTGACAATTGTAATTTGTGATAACAGATAGTGTATATAAAGCATGGCGGCTCGCTGAGGCAATAAAGTTTTCTTAATGCATTGTTGTGAAATGTTTGTCCGATGAGTAAGTGAAGGTTTCTTCGAATTTCCGAAGACATTTATATTCGACCTATTACGGATATACATGAATCAGTTACATATTGAAAGCTGCTTGTGAATTGGTTTGGCCTTTTTTTTCTCTTCATGGTTGCTAAAGCCTTTATCATGGGTACTGACTACTAATGAATGAGGAACGAACGACTTGTAAATGTGCAAGGCGTGGGTGGTAGTCACCTGAAGTCGTGAAAGTTGCTTATGATAAATATCTTTGAAGGAACTTCGTTTGTCGGCACAACTTTTCTACCATCCAACTTATTCCATGCCAATAAAGATAGCTATTCCCCTTGATAATGCTTCAAAAAGTGAGTCATAACCGTCGCTAATTTTGTTGAGTTTCTCTTGTCCGTGCTTTGGGCAGGTGATAGATAATTCAGCTGTTTGGTCTCGGTAGTTGTGGTTGTGATGGGGAGGTGTTTGGTATGAAATGTTCCTAAAACATTCTTAATTAGTCCGCCGAAAATTTAATTTTACAAAAAAATCTGAATTTAGGAGGACATCGTACAGACCCCACAACCCTTCCCTTAAATAAATCTGTACCTATGAGTTTGATGTACAGTTACACATCTGCATAAAAAGATGTAGGTATATTGGATCACTTTTTAGTTGTTCCTTTTAATTCATTTTGGTTATTTAACGGTGTAAATCACTCCCGCCATCTTGGTACGCACTTTCCATTGATTTACACGGGAATTGTTTTACTCGTCTTATATCTTTCAGGAGCATAATTTTAACTTCTGTTTTCGCCCAGATTTTCGCCATGTTCTCTTTTACTCATGCTATTTCATAGAAATGCAATATTTTACACACGAACATTATAATTTCCCGTTAACATACTGTGATTTATATAGCAAACTATTAATAATACATTATACTTATATATTTCAAGAAACTTCACAAATCAAAACTGTACAAAACTCAAAATAACCACCAACATAAAATTTTGTGAAAGCAGAACTTCAAAAATATTCTTCCGAGAGGCATAAAATGAGTAAAACAATTCCCGTGTAAATCAATGGAAAGGTCATACATACCAAGATGGCGAGGGTGATCTAAAGCGTTAAGGCTGTAGATCACTCCCGCCATCTTGGTACGCACTTTCCATTGATTTACATGGGAATTGTTTTACTCGTCTTATATCTTTCAGGAGCATAATTTTAACTTCTGTTTTCGCCCAGATTTTCGCCATGTTCTCTTTTACTCATGCTATTTCATAGAAATGCAATATTTTACACAGGAACAGTATAATTTCCCGCTAACATATTGTGATTTATTTAGCAAACTATTAATAATACATTATAATTATATATTTGGAGAAACTTCACAAACCAAAACTATACAAGAGTCAAAATAATCACCAAGACAAATTTTGTGAAAGCAGAACTTAAATATTCTACATCCGAGAGGCATAAAATGAGTAAAACAATTCCCGTGTAAATCAATGGAAGGTGCATACCAAGATGGCGGGGGTGATCTAAAGCGTTAAGAGCCTCGACTAAAGGTGGACTCCATTTTCTATCGCGAGCTGTACGTATGGCAGATGAAAGTAAGTTTCTTCGCTTTATGGTCCACCCATTCCGCAATTGAGCTACATCTTGTGTAATAATGAAAATTAAGGTGTTTTGATCCCTTTGTGGATCTAAGAACTGAGACCCCGCGGTCGAGCGATTGCCGTTGCGGACTTCGAATAGTCGAAGGCATCGGAGTACGTACGACTTCTGGTTATGGCGGTCATTTGGCTGTTGCTTTCTAGAATTTTTCTGTCGTATTAGGGAATGTCGGGATTGTGGCTAACGAACCTTGGTCATTGTATTGCCGATTCCAGTATCCGCGGGTGGTGGCTTCAAGTCTGAAAACACTGTGAAAGGCAGAAATTGTATACATTTCTGTAGAAGGACGAAGGAAGAAAATGCAGTTGCAATTTTAATTTTTTCGTTACTGAGCAGATACACAGGCAACGACTTTAGCCAAGTACACCTGTTGGCTGATCGCTTTAGGTAATTCGTGTCAACTCATTGTGCTTTGTTGTGAACAATGATGCTGTAATATGTGTTGGGTTTCATGTGAATCAGCACACTTTCGTTTTTCCTTCTTTGAACCAGGTGGTTTGTTTTCCTTTGTTTTTGTTGTTGTTCTGTCCATCTGTCATATTTTACAGTTAACATAATTTAATTGAAGCTTTCGTGTTACTTAATTGAAGTACTGTGTGCGTATTTTTTCGTATATTTTGCTTGATACACATAGAAATTAACATAATTCTAACTCTTAATGCGTTGATGATTTCCAGTTGTTGCCGTCATCTGGTGACACCTGCTAATCCGCATGTTTTTATTTTCTTCCTTGTACGTGGGTGTACTTGGAACCATTTTGCAAGTATCTCTACATAGTATATCTCAATATCGATACAATTCCATACAAAATTGATATTCAGTTACGGATTGCGGAAATCGTAAGAACAGTGACGAACTTGGAACTCCATGGAGAGCAAGTTTTTAAATTGGAAAAGAAGTTTTGATATGGGTTTATACAGCAGGCAGGTATTTCTTACATAACGAAACTTCACCTCAAAAAGGTGGTGGTTCTTGCAGCTGAATCCAGCTGTTTCAAATTTTCACTTTAAACAACTGTTTTGTAGAATTGACTTCAGTCTTTCTACAGTAATGTTTTGGAAGTACGTTAATAGTCAGTTAGTCACCAGCAAAACCCTTAAATTAACAGGAGCTTCGTTCGAGCCAAATGAATGGGAACCGTGACAGAGTAAAGCTTGAGGTTGGGTGCTTACTTTGTCCGAGTCATCCCCCCCCCCCCCTCTCCTAACGTGCTTTCGAAATACTGACCACAAAATCTCTTGTAAACTGTAATTCATAGATAATGCATAGTCCTGAAATATGAGCAGGGGTGGTTTGTTTAAATTTTGGATCGGAAGTATTTATGCATGCAAAGGGAATTAGCAGAGTTTCTTTGCTTAAACTATCGACTCTTTCATGGATATCGAAAGACTTTTACATTACTGCTATAGTGAAATAATAATAAGAAAAAAAAACATGTGATGATCTCGCAGGAATGTTTAACAGCAAACTTGAACGATTCTGTCATAGGTCTATTTATTTTCTTTGGATTTTATGTTTAATTGTATATCCGGGGTACGAAATTGATCTTGATGTGATGTTCTGTAAAGTTCTTATGAACATATACTGCGTTTTCGTGAACTTCCAAGTTTTCATTCAAATTGCTTGTAAGGTTTTTGTGGTATTGTTTTGAATATTAAAAAGTATAATATACGTCTCCTATGAGGAAACGAAGTAGCCATTCTGTAGCTTTCGTACCTGTTGAAAAACTGCAGTCATGTAGGATCGACTGAGTTCACTGGACTGTCTAAAATATTGCCTATTTTAAATTTTTATTCATAATTTTTTTTTCCTTCGTAAAGTGAAATATTACATTTTTATTTACGTATCCGATTGTATACGGAACGTCTTTGAAGAAGGGTTTGAATTTGTCGTTGGCGATCTGCTTGCTTCGACAAAAACTCAGAAGTTTACAATTTAATGACAAAGCATCTTTACAACACTTTCCGTATTTAGGATGATAATATACGTCGTGAAGTCGCCTCTGGCCTGTAATGTTTATTTAGCTCTGCATTGCTTCTCATATCTAGTTTATCGTTATTTCTTTTCTTTGTTATGTGTTGTTATTTTGTTTTGTTTGTTGCGCATTGTTATTTTGTCCAATGTAAAATGGCCTGAGCTGTAAATGGATAGTTAATAAGTAAATAAATGTATTCAAAGGGGGGGGGGAAGTGTTGCTAAATACATGGTATTCGTATGGGAAGTCAAAAGAAGTGCTCAGGTGCATGAAGAAAAGTGTCACGAAATCTCACTTTGCCAAGATTTTATTTTAAATACACTCTGAAGGATGTATGTAAAAAGTTATTCCTCGTAAGACTTCTAGTTCCTTGTATGTAACATTCTAAAATCCATTATAACATGTGAATCATTGTCCCTTTTGCATTTAAATTTTACTTGTAGGAAGCTATTACTAGTTTGTACTTTTCAGTTAAAACCTCCTATGCCAAAAGGCTATAATAAATAAATTTAAAAAATTCAGTAACACCAGTGGCGGCTCATCAGGTGAGCTTGGTGAAGTTCAACTTCACTTATTATTTTCATATGCTTTAACTAAATAGGCGTTAATACGTAATAATTGGACCAGAAAGTGAGTCAACGTCATCTAAGATCGGATAGTGGAATTATCAATATCCTGTCCCAGGAACGTGTTGATGGATTTTGGTAGTACTTCACTTAATATTTGTGTAACGAGCCGCCACTAAATAACACCTTTGGTAAACTTTGTATTTTGGGCCATTTTACAGTTAATAATGTAAACAAGTAAGTCTGTTTATGTAGGTTTTTCCATTTACTTTCTGTGTGAAAGAAAGTAGTTCCGTCTATTTTCTGAAAAACCAGGATTTGTTCCACACACGTGTAGTAGCTCTCAGGTACAGACTTAAAGTTTCGCTTTCTATTTCTAACGCTCATCGTAGTTTACTTTCGCAGCTGATGCCGTATTTTTGAGTTTTGTGCTTTTGTATGACTTCCTTGTATTCTTAACATACGAACTGTTATATAAATAGATGACTGTTGTAATGCCAGGAATTTGTACTGAGACGGAGAAATTCCATCAACTGATTGCTGTCAGTGCGACGTTATTTTGAGATAGACGGCATGTGATGGACTTTGAGGGTAAAGTTTATGATTTGTACCGAATGTCACACGCTAGTTATTTGAAGAATGTACTAACAATGTTGGAATGTGCTTGTTTGTTAGGAGAGGGTGGAGGGAACGAAGTGTGTATCGATTAGAAGAAGATATCGTTTTGTTTTTAGTGGAGGCATGTGTTTGTGACGTATGTTGCGTTTAAGCTTTTTGTATCCATGCATGTGGATCTAATTTCATTAAACGTTAAATCTGGAGCAGGTGATATTATCTAACTACCACACCCATATACTGTCATCATACATCACGTAATATTTTTCTCTTTTCTGGACGTTAGTGTATCTTTTTTTTAAAAGAAAAAAGAAAGAAAAATGAAATACCGTTAAATGCAAGTTTTTTTGTGTACTTCCCCTTCGTTTCCCAGTTCTGTCTGGGACGACATAAACAGTGCGCGTCTTCCGTCTTGAGATGTTGCGTTGAGAGGGAAGCGAGCAAAAGAAAGAAAGGGACGATCTATAAATACCGTGAGACGTATCGGATTGTGGGGACGAACTTAAAATAAACGCAAGACAATGAGTTTGTGGCGACAGTCGAGAGAGGAGATGGGAAGTCATCTGAAACATCGCTCGGTTACACGCTATGAACCATATACGGAATTCATTTCCTGTCGCGGTGCGCATTTTCATAATGCTGTTGCTTGTAATTTTAGAATTATTTTCTCCTTCTTTCTTTTTATTTATATAAAAAAGTGTATTTTGTTTCGTGGCGGTGAATTAGCTTCTCCATATATTAGTTGTATTTTACTGCGGATTCGGCATTTGTGTCGTCATAACAAACATACTACTAAATCATTTATGAAGCCCGTTCGTGTATTTTCTTGTTTTTTTTTTTAATATCTTAATTTCGTTGTTGAGCGTATGGCATATGCCTGTCACATCTGAGGAATATTGTCTCTGGGTGAGAGCTGAAACAGGTCACCGGGTCAGTGCTTGGGTCACGGCTTGAACAGGTGACCAGATTTCGACCTTATTCCCTGGAAGGCAAAGCAGGGTAGTACACTCTTTCCGTATGACTCGCTGTCTTGAACAGTTTTTCTTTCAGGGATGATTGGGAACGGGGGTTTTGCCCCCCAGAGCACCAAGAAGAGTTCCTAAAAAATAAAAGAAGATAAGTCTGAAATAACAAAATTACTCCTTTGAGGTCACTGGGGTCAATTAAGAATCGATCATAAGGTCTCTGGATCACAAAGTTGTATGTATGAGTAGATTTTCAACTTTTTTTGTGTGTGTGTGTCGAAGTCTGTCTTCAGAGAAGTGTTCCTCGATCGAAGAACTTTCCGCTTATGAATCAGGGATAGCCTTTTGCTTAATAGGCAAGATAGTACTAACTAGTCTTAAATAAAATTAATGGAAGGACGTACTATTTGGAAGATCTTTTTAAGCACTCGCAGCAATGCCTACACGAATCCAACATTATTACTATAATGTGGAAGGAATCAGGTATCTTCGTAAATCGCAAATCATTGCTAAATTGAGGTGTCTGTGGAATGGTACTTGTTTGAAGGAATGACCCCGACACATCGCTCGCAAGGGGCCGCGGTGGCTCAGCCGAGTACCACATCTGGTTTGTGGGGTCGTCGGTTCGATTCCTGCTTATGCCACGTGAGCTTTGTGGACAAACACTGCGTGCGTGAGTTTTCTCGGGGTTCTCCTTCCTTGCTCCTCTTCCCTTCCATTTTCTTCATCCCATCATCATCCATTCGGTCTGAGCCACAGTTGCCTAAAACACTTAAAAATAAATGTAAATATCACACGCTACTTAATTTAGCCAATCGGCAGTGCTTCTACGCCGTTAGATATTGGCTTTAGGTTTTATGCAGTCTGAATTTTTGCTATTGATTTTTGAAAATGTGTTTATCTGTGAGTGGATGGACATGGATTTTGAGTATGTGATGCCGTTAAACAGTGTAAGGGTCAGTCGCTTCATATAATATGCAAGGGAAATATAAAACATTTTACAATTTAGTTGATAACATTGGCGTTAATGACGTTCTTAATTTTAATTCAGAGCTTGGCTTTTCCATCCAGCGTGACCTGAACAGTGGCAATATACGTAGAGTTTCAGGGCTTTATGGGTTTTCGTGGCGAGGTCAGAATGCATATCAGGTTGTCACGCAATGGCTTGAGGCAAGATGGGACGGTCACCTTGGAGGTTTTGGGTTCGTTACCCGCTTCGTCCAGTATTCTCGTCGACCACCTGCAGCTCCTCCAGAGGATTGGCCGGTTCGAGGCGTGGCGTCCACCTTTCCGTTGCCTTCTTCTGTCATGTCCCGATGCACTCGGCCGCTCACCTGACACATCCTCTCCGTTGCATGACTCGTGCGTCATCAAAATGCAGCAAGAAAAGACACATTCGTGTACATCAGTCACGTTTTCAGTGAGTTTTGATGAAATCTGAAAAAAATCTTGATTTTTGTTTCAAGCTGGGGATTTGTTCGTTCGTATTTTACCTTGTTAATTGTGAAATATGGATATAGGGAACAAATAAATATATGTGTTTTGATAACACAAGCTGATATGTCAATACGGTCTTGGTGAGAATCCGCCTTAGTTAATTTTGTTGAGGAGGATAAACTGTGACATACGAAAGAAACTAGGAGACACGGTGATCAACCAAGGTTGAAATAAAGGAAAGAGTCTTAGAATAAAAGTGGAGTGTAACTCATCATCAGGTTGATAATAGATTCCACGAGCATTTAAGACAATTGCTAATGTGTTCCGTAAAGATAGATGTTTATAAAGCTTTGAGTCAAACCGAAGGTGCTATATTCTGAAACATCCTCTTCATGTTCTGCATGTGAACTTGATGAAATGTGTACCGATATTCTGATACCCAGCTAGTGGTAGGTGGCATCGCATTTGATTTGTGCATTCGCAGTCCACCGATAGTGGTTCGGATCTCTCGGATGCTGCCAGAATTTGCAGTTTCGAGGGAGGATGTAAGTGGAGTTTTGCACGGTTTATATAGATTTTTGACCGTAAAAAAAGTTAGGCGGATGTACTCGAGAATTTGGAATTTGAGGGATTACACCTCCCATTGGGTCTGGCAGAATCACTGGCATGACCTTAAGGTGCTAATTCTGAACATTCATCTATAACTTTCGGTTAGTTGGCGCAACAGATTGGTTTCCGATGTTTCGAACTCCATTATTTCATTTTTATTTTACCTTCTCGGAGTGGACGAAAGATTAGCGTGCTTGCTTTCAATGCACGTGGTCACTGGTTCAACTCCCGTCGCGATTCACTGAACGGATTAGTTCGGAGCTCACTTTATCAAAAACTGTAGGTCTCGTCCTTACCAGCTCATTTAAGACGTTAATATAAATTCCGTCCGTTTTCTTTTAAGAACATTAAGAATGGCTTTCAAGCGTCGGAAATAAGTAGTAGTTAGATATGTAGTTGTTGCTATTAGAAAAGAACTGCAGTACTTACTGCAAAGAATGTTGCGATTTAAATACTTTGATTACTAGAAAAGTTTGGACGTTGTAGTTGTATCAGCAGTTGCGTCCCTTAAGTCTGTGGTGTGTGGGAACTACTAATTTACCAGGTCACTCGATTAACAACGAAATGGTCTATCGAAGCGAATCTATTCGATTGTGCATGAATTACCAATCCTGTCGTATGTACAAAGGAAATACCGCATAGCATTGGTCATTCATGCACAGTCGAATTTATGCACTTCGATTGCTACTTTCATTCCCAATGAACACTGTGGAGCCGAACAGGGAATATTTTCAATATTTCTCTACGATTAAAAGTAAGTTTAAGTTAGTTATTTTAGCGGCTGTGAATTTTAAGGTCACAAATTTCTCCCATGGCGTACCAAAGTTTCCCCATTTCCCGATTTTTGACCATCATTTTGAAAAACAGTACAATTTTGGCAATGAGTAATGGATTTCTAGGATGTGAAGTAAATCACTAATCAGTGTTTCAAATAATTTTTAGCAAGCAGTCAAAGATCTCAGTTGAAGATCTTTGCAGTACGTATTCCTTCATATCATAGAGTTTCAAAAGCACTAACCTGCCTTTCGTCTTTCGATAAATCGAAAGAATGGGAAAATGAGGACACGGTCTTTGCCGATTTTTAACGGGAACGGAACTTCATCTAAAAATGAAGCTCAAAAGTTTCTACGGCAGTTACTAAAGGAATGTCGCGCATGTAGAAGATCTGGTACGCGATGATCCTGAAGTAAAGTATGAACACATTTAAGAGACAGTTGAGGCTTAGATTACTCAACACTTCTGCATCATTTCGTTCGTTTGAGAATAGTCATTTCAGTGTAGCTAAAGAATGTAGCAGAAAATTCCCATGGTTGAGTGTAAGAAAAGGTCTTAATCTTCTTCATATAGAATAAGACTATAAATAAATCCTGGTGGAAATGATTGAAAGAAATCAATGATTTTATATGATTTCGTATTCGAGTAGATTTAAGGAAGAGAGATCCTTCAGTCTGAGTGAGCTAATTATTATTATTATTATTACTATATAAATTGCTATTACCAAACGAGGCAAGGTTTGAACTAAAAATGTGGTTAGTCTAAAAATATTGCGTTTTACTTGCAATGTGGTCGGGTTCATTTTCCGTATTGTGTTTAAGGTTTCAATTTAAGTTTTAAAGCCTTTAAGCAACTTTGGATCAATCCGGATGGTCGGAGAAGTGGTGGATGAGGAAACTGGAGAAGCCCCAGAAAACGCACGCACACAAGTGTTTGTCTACCATAAAGTCCACATGGCACGAGCCGGGATCAAACCGAGGACCGCAAACACCAGACCTGCTCGTGCCATGTGGGCTTTGTGGTGGACAAACACCGTGTGCGTGGGTTTTCTCGGGGTGCTCCCGTTTCCTCCCACTTTCTTCATTCCACCAATTCATCCCATCATCAGCCACACGGCCTGAGCCACAGTTGCCTAAAGGCCTTAAAATAAATTCAAACGCAAACACCAGAGGCCACCTTTGTTTAGACTTTGAATATGGGAAGAACAGTTTCTATGTGTGTATTTGATTTATTTAACAATCTCCAGATGTCTTCATTTTTGCGTTTTTACATTGGAAGATTATTGACAAAAATTGGAACTGGCCTTATTCAAGCTACCTTCACACGCTACCTTCACAGCAGCTGGTGTAACACCAAGGAAAACCAATGGCAACTTGGGTGGCCTGCATAGGAAATCGAACCTGGGGCACTCGATTACAAAGCGAGGACTCGACTGAATGCTTTGCTGTGTAAAGCAGTCTTATTTCAATATGGATGTGTTACGGTAGACTTTCTTGTATCCCATTCTTGTTACTTCTGTTGTTAAGGAGCGTCGGTTATTCACAGGAGGATTTTGTTTTCCTCTACCTCGTCATCATCACTTCACTGCAGTCGAAGGTCAGTGGCATAAGGGAAGGAAGGATTTTCCACATTGCGAAATGCTGACGGTATTACACAGAGAACGCGCAATACTTTGTAGAGGCGTATATATTTACGTAGTTGGATATAAGAACCTCTCCAGTGATTATGCTTTTGTGGAGTACTTGGGAGAGGTGGAGGGAGGAGTGTTAAACAATTGACGAAATCAGAAAGTCATTGACTGCAGCACCTTTTTTAAAGCATTAGCAACAGTGTACTTTTTTTTCAATCTGAAAATTGTTCTCAAAGACACCATTGATTTTAGTCGTCAAACCTTTTTAACTGGCCAACTTCCTTCATAGTTAATTCTTGCTTTAATTTCTTCCGTGTTGCTGTGAAAGAAGCCTTTGTCCTTGGCCGAGTTAATTCCGTCGTGAGATATCTGAATCACAATAATATTAAATGGCACAATACGGTGTCTTCGTAATAAATTATAGGGTCATCAGAGCTTTCACAAGTTGCCCCACTAGTCATCGAGGCGTCCCGTGTTCGATCTCACGTGGGAAGTAATCGAACGTGGTCGTGGTAGTTCGGATTCGACTTTAATTTGAAATTAATTTTTTAATTACAGTAAGGCCTAGGCAACTTTGTCTCAGGCCGAGGATTCGACTTCGAGCTGCAGGTCTCGCCCTGGAGACGTCTTCTGCATCCGATGAAAGGCAATGGCAAACCATTACGGTTTGGGTCCGTTTGTCGTAAATCAACACCAAGCAGAAGGATCGATCATCAACTTTGGGCGTCCGGTTTAGGGATCATTCCTTTCATAATCATGTCCTATCGCGTATAAGATGAATAAAGAAAGAAACGAACCTGATTTTTCTAACCTAACGTTTCCTAACTCTTGGTAATTAACTCCTTAATAATAGATATGAGCATATAAAGTGTTTTTAACCAAAAAAAATGTACCACCAGGATTCGAACCCGGGTCTGTTACTTAGCAAGGAGCCTTCCTATCCACTCATCCACCGAGGCAACTACAAACAACCGTTTGGAAGTTTAATTTACAGCGGACGTATCGTACGTCAGAATGGTATTCCAACTTCCGTTCCTAGTGCTGTTATGTTATGATCCCGACCTCAATTTTGGTGTCAGTTTATTTGGTTAAGTGTTTCCTTTGAGCCGGCCTGTGGCTTTGTCTAACGGTTCGAAGGTCCCGGGTTCGAGTCCCGGCAGAGGCATCGGTGTGGATAGCTAAGGGGCGGATCGTGACGGGCCGAAGTCCAAAGTTACTAGACTGGCCCATATAAAAATCAAGTTAATCAAAGTTTCCTTTGAGTTATAAGAAAATATCTGAGAAAGGTTATTGGAGAGATCTTATAGTGGAAATAAACATCAGAAATGTGTGCTAAAAAAATCGTGTCTCGACTAATTTGGGACTTTTGTGGAGAAACTTTTGCTTACAATAATCGGTGTGTGAGAGATTGTCTGATTAGTTGCAACAATCACATAGGTTATTGTATCCTAATTTGAATAATGTGAAAACCACCTCATTTTTCTACACGGTAAATTGCACCCGCATTACGGTTTGAAATTGCATGTTAAATTCATGTCTTTAGTTCAAACAGGTGTATAATACACAATCATTTGTGGTTATAAATTAATGTTTTAACATTGTGCGTTCAGATATGGACTAATGTTCATCCTCTCCCTTTCCATCGACGGTTCCGCATATTTAAAATTCCATAATCCAACTGTAATTCAACGTCATGTCCGTCTCGTCGAGCGAGTTATCAAGTCCGCGCTGGCGACAGATGAAGCACGCGCTTCTTCCAATGAGCTTGGCAACCAACGACTTTGGTTAAGACGTCACATGTTGGATTGCATCATGCACTGGCCACGTGCCCGCTTTCCTCTTTGCAGCGGAAATCTCGCGGAACTTGATAATGATTCTGGATAAGCTGTTGATGTTTTCTATATTTTGTTGCAGCTAATGGATGTAAAAGTAACACTTTAAATCAAAAATTGCATGTTGTTTATTCGAGGTAACCTCATTGCGTTATTTTTGTCTTTTTTTTTTCTAAAAGTAAGTTGATTGTTTTCTCTTGATTCGGAAACATTCGGGTGCAAGAACCGAAGAGTACATTCAACAGCACCTTCGCTTTTATTGCGTTGCCATGTCTCGTGCGTTGTTTACACAATAGATAAAGAAAACCCAATATCTCCTTGCAGAAAAATGTGGTCTTCAGTATAATAGACCATTGTGATTAGATTGAATTGTCTAGGCCTAGGTGGCATAAGTGTGCCCCCAAACATTTTCAGTTCTTAGTTATTGCAAACGTATTGCCAAGCCGGATGGGAGAAAACTAAAATACCAGTTCGCTTTGAAAATTCAAATTCAATTTTCATGTGGAAAGGACTTGGATCACCCACCACATGTATTTGAACACCGGACTCAATTACCGAACGGCCGTGGCTTAGTGGTAGAACGTTGGCTAAGCATTCGGGAGGTTGTGGGTTCAATCTCAACGGCCGACTATCCTGACTGAGGTTTTTACTCGGTCACACCACACAATACCTGGATCGTACCTTCAGCTTAGTTCCTGGGTGACACCTTCCTGCAAGCCCCTCCCCTATCCCGACTTGAGTCTTGAATGCATAAAGGCCATTAATAACATTCAAATAACGAGACTCAATCAGGCGTGAAGTTTTTTTTTTTTTTTTTTTTGTTATTTACACGTGAAAATTCTTAACTTTTCGTATGCGTAACTCACTTCATTGGCAACCAGCTAATTAGAAGCAAGCTAAAACCTTAAAATATCTCAATTAAAAATAAATAAATAACGATAAAATTAGGGGGAAATATTAGGTGTTTGCAATTCTCCAGATTGGGTATACTTTTTCGTCCAAGTTCTTTTATATTGCTTTTTTTTTTCATGAAGTTCACACTTGTTAATTCTCGTCCCCAATCTCGGGACGGGCGTAAGCCATAGTGCTGTTACCGCCCATACACTTCATTTTATCTTTTATTATCGTCCCCAATCTGCGTATTGCAGTTTTTGGTTGTCACACTATGGTATTTGATTTGTATGTTTATCAATGCTATTTGATATATGAATTCTGTGCTTTGTCGGAACCCTTGGCGAGTACGATTGTTATTCTAGGCTTTATTCCGTCATTCGCACGGTGAAACTCCTGGAGAAACCCTTCGTCATGATGACAGGCAACAGAACTGGATATTGCGTACTTGACTAAATCCGATTCGAAGTCTATCATTACGTATCCTCTTGTCTGTTCGGTTGCGTCAGATATAATTTATGAGACGAAGTGATTTGTGGCTACTATAGATGTGTCTGAACATAGAACTACGATCCGATTACCCCTACTACCCGTGCAGGACTGAAAGTGTCCAGATAATCGAGGTACTTTCTGACTTTTCTTATTTAAGATAGAAGCTAAATTGCATTGTTTGTCGTGAGTCGACAGTGAACTGTGAAGAGACTGTAATTTCTTTCGGGTAAGTTTTGTTCCTTGACTTGTATGCAGTAGGTAGACCCTATTATATCACTTCTCAACCATGAGACGTTTACTCTCAGGCATCCAATTTAACGCCACTCCACATGCCAGCCACAACTTTCGCGAGACCTCCCTGGAACATCTTCGTTTCCTTACACAATATTCCTGACAATTTAAGCTACTAATGTAACATTGAACAATGCCCTTATATTATTAAGGTTAATGTAAAGCCAAGATCTCCAACAAAAGATGGCAGCACTATCTCCGTCTATGTCTAATGTATTTGTATCGTTGCACGAAGTTTCAAGCCTAAATTCCGGTGTGTGTGTGTGTGTGTAATTTTGTGAAAGCAAAGTATTGTCTGTCACAAAAGTTGATGAAGATCTTAATGAAATTACCCCCCTGTGACTGGCCCTTTCTCGCGTACTGCGAAGGAAGTGTTCGTCGACGTACTTCTTGGTTCATGATCTTCTAGTGGCCACTGAAGTGTTAGGCAACAAAACATTTTGAATAATATACACACACTAGGGATGTACCGATATATCAGTATCGGTGATATCGCCCACTTTTTGGATCGGCAAATGGACATAGATACCGATACATTTTCCGATTTATTTTTAATTTGTTCAATATTAACAGTGACACACATCTTTCATGGGTCTCTTTAGACTTAAAATTCGTCTAAATGATTATCGATGGTATAATCGATTTCTTTATGCATGTGTACGCCTTTGATTTGCACTACTCAAATGATATTTTTAGTCCGTCCATGCCAAAATAGTAGCTCATGTTAGAATGAAGAAAAAGTAACTGAAGGAAAGCCAAAGGTAACCTCAGTCAGGATGGCACTCCCGGGATTCGAATCTCAAACGAGTCAGAGGTTTCGATTAAGAACACAATGCTTTGCAAGTGAACCACTCTACGCTCACTTTGTCAGGATTTTCTCTTTAGTCTTTACTTACATATTAGAAAAGGTAACGGTGTCTCCTGTACAATGCGCACGCGCCGGGATGTTTTTTTTTCTTCTGATGTTACTCCTTCGAAGGCATTAGAATTACAATCAAGTGACTTGTAACACCTTCCATTTACAAAGGAATAATTATTAACTTCAGAAATGGAAGAAAGTTTTAATCAAGATTTTCGTATGTCATTTCGGTTTTTTTTTAATGATCACAGCTTTTTTTATTTAAGACGGAAGTGTTCCAGGTTTCCTAGGATGCGATGAAGAATCCTTTTCTTAAATGAAAAAAAATAAATAAAAAGAAAAGAAAAGCGAACTGAAATTGAAGATTTAGTTCATTTATATAGAAACGAACATTTTAAAAATGACGAATTCTCGAGTTGCATTATAATTTAAGGGATGCGTATAACTAGTTAAATTTTTTTTTTGAGAAAACTGTCACTGGTTAAAAACAAATAGCTTTATAGTTGATAAATAATTTTAATGTTTTTAACTTCGCCTAAATAACCCTTTTATTTTTATTGTGTTGTACACATTAACCTGTAGTTCAGCACGTATTATTTTATGAACAATAAAAATTTGTAACGATAGCACCCTTTGCATTATATGTATGTAATGGTGACTCGTAAATACAATGTAAGTAACTATCAAAATACATTATCAACCACTGACACTTAGAATTAAGATTTCACTATGCAAGGATTTGCTGCGTTTTAGTTCACTCTACGTGAGATGAACCAAGTTTAGAGGAAATATATTTTCTGTGTGCAACGTAATATGAAATTCTGCTTTATATTTTTGTATGTGAAATTTTGGCCTTATATTACAATGTTGATATTCGTTATTTTGAAAAAGTCTTACATATTTTTCCAAGAGTATCGGTATCGAGTATCGGTGGAAAAGTGGTATCGGTACATCCCTAACACACACACACAACGTTGTTGCTGTGACCGGGACTCGTACCCGGATTTCCCAGTTGCCACTTGGATGTTTTTTTTAACCATTACGCTGTCACGGCATTGCCGACATTTTGAGTGTGTGGAACATCTCTTGCGATGAACGAGCTCCTCACTGCGTTTATTGAAATCAAGGCACTGCACTACATGCTGTGATTTTTTTTGTATGTGTGTGCGTGTTTGATTGATGAATCTTTGCGCAAATCGTGGAGTACGAAATTATTAGATGTTATTTTCTTTACACAAAAGATCTTGTATTGGTAATGCAGAAAACACCCCAACAGCGAACAGAAAAATACTTCGGATTTGACTATCTCTGCTGTTATAGCATATCGAACTTTCTCTAGACTGTGAAATATATTCTTTTATCTGAGCCTTTTTAACAGAAGAGGTTGGAATGTAATGATGAAACTCAACTGGTAAATACCCCTAAGATTGCTTTAATTGAAGAAATTAGCTTTAGAATGCACTGTGTGTGTGTTTGTTTCAGTTTTTTTCTTTTTTTTCTGAACGTCCTTGATAGGTTTGGGAGCTTTAAACGGAGAACTACAGGTTGGTTGTCTGTAAGTGAGTTCCTAACTACAGCGTTCAATGTAATCCCACCAGGTAACCTGGAAATTCTGGAAGTCCTGCGCGCTGGAGGCGACGGGACAGTATGTAAGATAAGATACGATACAAAAATGTTAAAGTAACAGGTGCGTGGACAAAGAAACTATTTGCACTTGCCAGAGCTTTTCTGTTTTGCAAAAAAATTTTAGTCGTGGGAATATTGTCTGCTGCGTTAGAGCAGTGTTCTTGAGGTTTTGGATTCGAGGCATGGTGTTTGTGGATTTTGGAAACAACCGTTCACAGAATCGAGACGGGCCGAAAGTCTCTACTCATTAAATTGATCCAAAACTACGAAGAGTTTTGTTTCTAAGTTGTCGGAATCCTGGATTCAGGGGTGTTTTGCTAATTTGAAAAGGTTTCGGGTGCGGACATTATTAGTATACGTGTAGATAAAAATTTCTAGCGTGCCTTATTGTACGGTTTACGTTCTAGGAGGTTCCGGGTTCCCTTCTCGACTAAAACTATACCCCTGACCTTCCTGCATTGTTTTTCTGTGGTGTTTCAACGGCTCAATCACTTCTTCAGATTTTTTTTTTTTTGCTTTTACAGATAAAAAGGAATATAATGTGAAGTCAGGGATCTGCTGACAAATGCGTTAACATGGAATACACATTCCCATTTGCCGTTGTATATTGTTGACAGTCGCATGTTGCTGGTGCTGGCGTGTGAGACCTTACATGTAAGAATGGAATGTAAATGAAAGACTGTTGTTTGTAGCTGTAATCAAGGTTGCAAAATATTTATTACGCAGTTGTCAGATGAAGAAGTTTTTGTTAGTGAATGTTGAATTATTCAAAATTTGTGTGCTTGACCTTTGATTGCCAAGTAGCCTTGATCCTTGTTGCAACTTTGGAAAGTTGGAGGTGCGATGAAGGTTCGAGTGAGTTTTACTGTTAGATAACAGTTTTTTATTTTTATGTTATTACTATAAGAGGCGTATTTTTCTCTTCTGATAAACATAATTATTCCCGGTTTCAAACCATTAACTACTGCTCTGTATTTTTTATTAGCAAATTACGAAGAGCCGTTTTTAGATCCCTATTATTAACACCCCGCTTTGCCCATCAGTCCGTGTCATAAAACATCTCATGAACAACAAGGTTTTCAGACGTGGTTTGAGGTGTTCTTTGAAAGGTCTTGATTTGACTAGCTCAGAGACACCAGAACCGTCTTGATCGGTTTGAATTTATTTATGTCCTGTAGGCATCTCAAGCTGGGATACGATGGGGAAGATGATAATCGAAGGATATTTGCCTTGTGTGACAGGAAAAACCCTGGGAAAACATCAGTCAGTTCTTTATCGGTGCAGGGGGGTCTGGAGATGGCTTACAGCGTTGTTCTATGGGTGGGTACGCTCGTGCGTGATATTTCACAATGGCGGCTTAAGACATTTTGGATAAAGGTTTAGCAGAAGCACATGCAGGTAGACCTTTGTGGTGGTTACTGCGGCAACCATGAGCATTTTGTCAGTGGCTCTAGCTCCTAAATGTGAGTACCGGTTCAGTTTAACCCCTGTGGTAAAGTGAGTGCCATCTAGAACACTTTGCAGTCTGTCTGAACGGAGGTTTCACGTGGGTGGTTTAGCATTATTTGAAGAATAGGGGCAATCTCCGCGGTGGCCATCTACAACTCTTATATGGTTCGAAATTTGTGTAAAACTATTTTTGGCCTTGTAAGTAACAAACACCACAGGAAATAATCGCAGACTGACAGATCAGGGGAACGACCGGGCCAGATAATATCTTCCTTATTTATTTTTTTATATATACAATTAAGATGACACGCTCGAGAAGCAACTCCTGAAGAACGTCCATTGAATCATGTTTTCAAAGGAAGGAGGGGGCGGCTGGAGGGTTAATCCACAACCAAGTACAAATGTAATTCCCATTAAACTTTTCGTAAAAAATTAGTAATGTGTTTCATGTTTGTACGTTGCTTTTTTTTGTTACAAATGGTTCGATATTTGTGCCACACCCTGTATAATCGTCCATCCAGTAACCAAATTCGTGTGTTTTATTATGTAACCTATAAGTAAAACAGAGTAGCAAGAAGAGAAATTATCGAATACTTGAGGAAAGGAAACGATGGAATTTGCTATTTTTTTCTCTCCCTTCCTTCACGATATAAGAGCATGTGAAGCAAGACAAAAAAGTTATCAGTGTCGTTTCCATTCTTAAATCTCATTGGACTTTGTCCATGTTTCCGGTAGTCATCCATCTTTATCATTTGGGGAACTGCCTGTAGAGGCCTTTCTATGCTATTTCTATAGGCTTTATAAGATCTATGCATAGGCGTCTTGTTTTCAGATACGTTTCTCTACCTATTTGCAGTAGCATTGCGGAGTTCGTGATTTTATTTGGGTCACTAGCTTCATGATGCTGACCTCAATCTATCGAACGGTGTCCGGGTTTCTCCGCTGCTGCTACTATTGCTGCGTATTGAATGTAGAGCGAGCCATAGTTTTTGATAACTTATTATCGACTATTGTGTGTTATACTTTTTTTTCTTCGTTACGTTTATCTCATCCACGAAACAAGTTAGTAACATTTGCACTGAACAAATGGTTGAGTAGTTTATTGATACTGTTTTGATTATTCTCAAAATGCAGCAAATGTATTCTCGTGCAGTGCAGAACGAATATAGTATTCTTTATTAGACGAGTCATTATGCTCCTAGTTATCTCATTTGTCTCCCCATCTATTGAACTCCTTCGCAGTCTAGGCGCGTGAGCACTGTCGTACTGTTAAATCTTTCTGTTTTAAATTTCAAATGGCATGTCAAGTCTGCTACAATTCTGAGTGTTGAGGTCCCTCGGCGAGCACTGCGGGAAGAAAGGAAGCGGAAGGTAGGGGGCCTTTGTTGAAGTTGTACGCGGTAAAACAGATAAAAATCTGTAATTGTAGCCAACAACAGAACTCGAAGCTGCTTGTCCTCCAGCAGCATTCCGTTTTTCGCAACACTGGACCACGGGGAATTACTAGTCTCCAGATTCATCGGTACTTGTTTTCGATGTAATTTTCGAATGATAGAGAACCGAATATTCTAGGTGGAAGCACCGAGCCACCGTAGCTCGGTCGTAGAGCGCTGGAGTAGCTTTCAAGAGGTCGTGGGTTCAATCCCAGCGGCCGACCATTCTCACTGAGGTTTTTTCAGGGGATTTCCCTCAGTCACACCAGGTAAATGCCGGGGTTTCACCTTCAACATAGGCCGTCTCGGACACCTTCCTGAATCCTTTTCCCTCCCCTATCCTGGCCTGAGCCTTAGATGCCTAAAGGCTATAAATATAATTCAATTCAATTTTGGGTGAAAGCGTAACATTCATGTGGAATTTAGTCGATGAAGTTTCGTAATTGATTGGATCACTGTCGCGTTCGTCTAAGTAAAACTCATGGTAAAACCGTTGTCTGTCGGAATAGCGCATAGCTTTTTACACGGAAAGATATTGTTGCAGAAGTCTCGCATGGGTTATTGCTAGTTATTAAGGCTTATGTCTTCGTACGCGTTAAGGATTGCTGGTTTAGGATGCTCCATCAACATAGGATCACTAGCTGTTCCATTCCGTGGGAAATAACGAATTGCCACATTTAAGTGAGAAATAGGTATTAGTGTGAAGAGGAACTAGCTGAAGGTCATTCATTGCTGCTGAAGTAGATTAGACACCCTTCTCTTCGCCTGAATACTCAGACTTCCTTATAATTAAGAAACTTACTAGCAGAGAATTGGGTGACAGGAGATTTCTAATACGTTTAAGGTCACTTCTTTGAGCTTCGTCGTATCTTGAATGATTCATGATTCATCGGCTTTTATAGCATATCTTGTCTCGAGAATTTATTTGTGGGATTATGCCTTAACCGTAGAGTGTCGCCCCACTATTCCCGTGGTGTGACTGAGGGAAAATTTAAGTTGAGATGACCTGCATGAGCAGGACTTGAAGCGGAAAATACTTCTGGCGCTGCAGTCTGGTACTAAACTGCTTAAGGTACTGTAGGCCTACATGGTGTTGCCAAACAGCACTGACAAAGCTATCTTACGATATTCCTGAGATGAAAACAAGAAAGCACAGACCATCAAGGGTGCGCAAAATGGCTGCTTCCTTTCGGAAGTATGGGAAAATGAGCTCGAGAGCTTGCCATTTCCAATTCCACCAATAGTAGAACTGAGGCGACATGGAGCCCTCAGAGACTTCAAACTTGCTCTCTGCAAAACGATATTCCAAAATTATGCAATGGATGCACAAGTGTTCGCCAAAGGAAGTGGGGTATACACAGACATTCTGTGGAGTAAACGTGAGTCGAAATGAGCACGAATAAGACGACTTTCCGTATGAGTACAGATGATAAACGTAATCACTGGCATGCAACCGGGCAATGACAGTCTCTTTTACTGATAAAAAGTGCACCAAACACTCGTGGAAATGTAATATACTCCTGTTTGTTATGCAACCATGCATCTTTTAAAAAAAATCGTTTCGCAAAAGCGAGAACGACGTACCGCAAACGAATTATTGTTATTTGCTGTAAGGTAGTTCTTTCTGTTCATGTTTATTTGCACCCACCTTTACTTCAGAGAATTTCTGGGAATTTCCTGTTTTCTTTGAGGAATCTTCTATTTTGAAATGTGCCAGTGCCCACAGAAGAAAGAGGAGCATACATAAACGAAAGTATTGTTGACGGGTACGTATTGACGCGTGGTCGAGTGGAGGCTTTTTTCTTTCTTCTTTTTCTGGAAGAGAGCGTCAAAACAAAATAGATATTCCAAGAAATTTGACTGTTTTCTTGGAATAAGAGAATTTTAGAAGTTGTTTGAGAGTTGTTGAAGAGGTACGTGGGAACTTGTGACGGTCGAAAGCTTGATAGCTACCCAATCAATTAGTTCTGGTCTGAAATCAGAAGTTCCTTTTCTTAAATTGAAGAACATTCTTTATTTGCTTATATAGATTTTATAAATTTTGAGTTTGTGAGCTGAGAGTAAGATGTTTAGGCTTTAGAAACAGTTTCTATTTTTGAATAAAAGAATGTAGCAGTTCAAGGTGTTATAGGTCAGGAGTTTTGCCTTATGAGTGTATGTTTTTAGAAAAATGTTGTGAAGTTTGGAATTTAGGAAAGGCAAAGTTTCGGCCAGAAGTCACCATGGCTTCCATGACGGCGACTTGGAACTGCAGGCAAGCTTCGACGGTGGTGATGGTGGTGGAGCTGCACCTCTACAGCTCTTGGTGGTCAGTGAGTTCGAAGCGCGGCAACCGACTAACAGTAAAACTTCGGAAAGACCAGACACAGGTACCAGGAATAACGAGGTATTTAGGTCGTTGAGGATTTTAGCTTTCTGTAGGTAGGATTAGCTTGGTTTTAGGAAAGCGACGCTAGCGCGACGCAGAAGGAATCGCTTAAGGTTACATGATTGTGTCTGGTGTTGGACTGGTCTCTGAATTTCCTAGTCTCAGAGTCCATCTTTTGTACTCCAACTTTCCCGTAGTTCTC
>JAGDQP010001967.1:0-27953 GCA_022664845.1 Lepisma saccharinum
GTCATTATTGTGAAAAGGTTACAAACCATTTGACTTTCTGAAAAATAACAAAATAATACGTCTCAAAAACTAAGCGAGACTCTACGAATTCTGTACTTCTCATCAAAACAAATATTGAAAAAGACAACTACTTTCCAAAATACTAAACTAGAGAGCATACTCTACTTTCACGCGCCCTATTGTGTCCTTGCAATAATACTTCAACTAAAAATCTAGACACAAACTCTCTAAGGGAACCAAGAAAGATTTGTCGCTTGTTGTAGAGGTCTGTGTTCAATTGGCCCTCACACCGTGAGTTGAATGCGAATGGAGATCAGGCGAAGGTCAGTTGTTGGTGTGGGTATAGCCAACATACTAGCTGGTTGTGGCAGTTCAGTTACACTGTGAACGTGCGGAAGGACAGAGTGAACATGGGACCTCCACAGAGTGTCATAAGGGCGTGTATGCTGTACAAGTTCAAACTGGGGTCAAACGCAGCTGCAACGGGGCGGAAGATATGCCAGGCCTTTGGTGAGGGTGTCGTGACTACGCGGACAGTGCAGCGGTGGTTAACCAAGTTTAAGGATGGTGACGAAACACTCGAAGACGCACCACGTGCGAGAAGACCAACACAGGTACCAAATGAAGATCTTCAGGCAGCAATTGAGGCGAACAGTGGCCATACATGTGAGGAACTGGGACTACAATTCAGTGTGAGTGAAGAAACCATTCGGCAGCACCTCCATCAACTTGGAAAGCACTACAAGTTGGGTCGATGGGTCCCACATGATTTGACTCCGGGCCAGAAGGCAACGCGAGCAGACACCTGTGTTTCTTTGCTGTCTCGTCTGAGGAAGGAGCCATTTCTGGACAGGGTGTTGACATGTGATGAGAAGTGGGTCCTGTACGAAGCTCCACGGCGCCGTCATCATTGGTTAGCATCCCAAGAACCGGTTCCAAGACAGCCGAAACCAGCACTGCACCAGAAGAAGGTCCTCCTGTGTGTTTGGCGGACTGCTCGCGGCATCGTGCATCGGGAACTGCTACCAGCTGGTCAGAGCATCAATGCAATTGTACTGTCAGCAGTTGAGCCGTGTTTAAGAAAAACTCAAAACTCTGGAAAAAGCCAAGATGATATATACGAACTAGGTCCTGACCGACTACCTTCCAAATTCCACCCTTTCCCGGCCCGAATCTGAGATGCCGAAAGTTCATAAATAAATCAAAGATTACTTAAATCAAGTAACCCTTTTCCATAAATTCTATGTGTCTTACTCAATCTGAGATTGTTCAGCATAGTTGCTTCAGCTCTCCTAATATTTTATTATTTCTTTTAATGTTTATATCTCTTTAGAATAGTTCAAAACGGGTATTCTTTTATTCCCAACGATTGATTAAGGGCGGCTATTTTTGTATTGCGGTGCATGCTAGTACTTGTGTTTGCAGACGGAAAATGCAATATCTTCGGACTGGTTTATCATAGGATGTTCAAACAAAAACATTTCTTTTATGTCTGCTTGATAATTTTAGTTCTCTGCATGAAAAGCTCAACATTTCTATTAGGGCACCAGACATGAGCGGATTTATGGGGATCATCACCCCCCACCCAAAGCATTTCAAAATGACATAATTTTTAAACGATAGCTTTTAAAGTGTCTCTCTCGTGCCCCCCACCCAGGGTCTCTCTCCTAATTTCACCCATGGCACCAGATAGAAATATAATATCATAGAACTCATAATACATAAACAGTGCGCTTCTCCATTTCTGTCTGCGCTAAAACTAGTGTTTTTTTTTCAGAGCACGTGATTTTGAATTCATCCACTAGGCAGCTCTGGTATAGACCTCATAAAAGAATATGACGTCTACACCAGAGCTACATAACGGATGAATTCAAAATCACGTGCTCTGAACAAAATTCCTTTAGTTTTAGCGCAGACAGAAATGGGGAAGCGTGCTAAGTCTATCTATTATGAACTCTATGATATTATTTTCACACGTTATGTACTTGTATAACGAGAAACTACGGTATAAATTTAAACTTTCTAACACTCTAACACATATTGTAACACACCCACTCCAAGCCTCTGGATTCCACAGTTGTGACAAACTGTTATCGACTGGGGTACTGAGGTCTGTGCACAACTTTACGTTTACGTTTAATCACATTTTATTTTGAAAACCCAAGGAAATCCCCAAAAGGCCTATAAAACCCACATGGGCTCAGATAAACTTTCTTTATTTTTAAATTAACGTTATTCCAAAACGCATTCCGTTGCGTGAAATGTAGGATCTAATCCAAAATCAAGGGGTGACTTGAGTACAAGGAGAAACATACCTTCAAATGAATTTCATCCCTTGAATTTTGATTTGAATTTATTTTAAGGCCTTTAGGCCGTATGGATAATGATGGGATGAATTGGTGGAATGAGGAAAGTGAGAGGAAACGAGAGCACCGTGCGAAAACTCATTCACACGGTGTTTGTCCACCACAAAGCCCACATGGCATAAGCAGGGATCGATAAGGCGACCCCTAGCACCAGAGGTGAGCGCTCTACCAACAGAGCCACCGTGGCCCCTTCATCACTTGAGTTTTCAGCAGATTGGACTCTCTACGCAGCAGAAAATCAATGTAAATAATCTCATTGAAGCGCATTGCGAACTAAACACATTATGGAGTATTATTGCGATGTAAACATGTATTTTTTTGCGCCCAGGATTGGCATCAGAACTTCCACATTACGCCCATATTTGGTATTTCTCACGCATGGCTATGAGAAGGCAAAATGTAGTATCTTGAGGAGTTTCCAGTGCTCTATGACAGAAGTAATTAAGCTGCAGTTTTACGAAAAGAAGCTGATTCTTTTACTGAAAATCACAGAACTTCTCCTCACATAAACATAGGTAACAAAAAGACATGCCATTGCATCCTTTTCAATCGCTACTTTTCCGTAACTACTACTACGTTATGGTGAACACAGTTCTGCATGAGATACGTAGTTAAGTGATTCAGGTGTCGGCCTTCGAATCAGGCGGCCCGGGTTTGAATCCCGCTCCTAGTTTGGGCATTCTCTTAAACTAATTACAGTGTGTAACCTTTCTGGCAAAATGTGTGAAATAGACGGGGGATATATTTAAAAAATATACATTTGAATGTAATTTTTTTGTAATTTTGAGATCATTTATTTCACTTTTTGTGCGCAAATGTTTATCTCACTTGTTTGTGTTCTGCTCCATACCTCATTATCCTTCAGAGTATTTTCTTGTCATACAAAAGTGTTATAACATTAACTAATTACGTTTTTAAATGTGGAAATTGAATATAAAAGTTTTCAAATATACATTTCTACTAGTTTCTCTATGATACAAGAAACATTTCTTCCAAATAAACCTGTTTTATCTTAAATTTCACTAAGTGATGCTAACGCCTGCAATTTATATGATTCCGCAATACACGATCTCTTTCTTTCCCCTGCAAAATGCTTTTGGAGGAAGAATTGCACATCCTGGGGTGATATGCATACAAGATAATCCACTAATCAAGTTGGGTTGCATATGCAATAGGCGAATAGTACCACAATTCATATAGCTTAAATGAGCATTCAAGGGGGTCAAAAATATATGCTCGCGATTGTACAATGATTACAGATAACATTTATGATGAAGAATAAATAATAACGAGGGTACCGACGTCCACATTCGTTTCACTCATCAAATAGTCTAGAATCAAAACTGAATTGGGTTGGATTTGAAATGTTTCCATATCTGGAATTCCACGATGAAATTTAATATCGCATACAGTCAAGTTTGGTACCGCCGCTCCATAGCATCAAACGATTTCATTAAATTGAATAGTAAGCATTTTATTACGATGCTGTAATAGTCCAGCAATAAAAAATTGCACCCATGTTGAAAGGATAACATGTCGACTTCAACTGCTAATATGACATCAGAGCTTTCCCTTTTGTACCACCATGAACACGACCGCACCGTTTCAAAATCCAACCATACATATATATATATATAGATATATGACTAATCCTATACTAATCCTATATGACTAATATAAATATACATACACATGTATAGATATACCAGTACAGTCTATAAATTCGTGGACTGGCAAATAGAATATAGGCAACCAGTAGAAGCCAGATGTCAATACGTCAGCCAGTAGAAGCCAGCATCTGAAAAACGTTCGCAGAGGCGTTGAAAACATTTAAAAAATGTTGGCGTTAGCAGACATTTTTCGTAGGGCATACCTTGTGGCAGTGATGATCTCGAGAGACTGAAAGCGATTTTTACGCAACTTAGCTTTCAAGCGGGGAGAGAGATCAAAATCGAATGGTGCGAGATCGGGTGATTATGGAGGATGTGGAAAACGGTGATCTGCTGCCTTGCCGATTCCCTGCGAGTCGAAAAATAGCTCAAGCAACGCTTTTCCTTGTGACCTGTCTTGTCTAGTTAGTTGTGGATCGTACAGGAAAAACCATGTATCATTTCCTGTTATTATCCGGTTTAGGAACGTTCCATCAGCGTCAGCACTAATGATCAGGTCGCCGCAAATGATCATCCGCTCTTCACGTTGGTCTTGTGTGAGAATGCGTGGCACTCTTTGCTGGGTGACACGCGACATGTTCAAGTGATCCGTCAAAATTTTGTGACACGTACCATGGCTGATCCGTACTGCTGCTGCGATGTCATCTACCGACTTCAAACGTTTAGCGCGCACCACCATTGCAACCTCTTCCATCTTGGGTTCAGTTCGGACTATTCTTGGCCGACCAGTACATTCATAATCCTCTAAACTCTTTCTCCCCTCCGCAAAACGTTGGTGCCACTTTAATTCAGCACTATGGACCAGGACCTTGTCAGCGTACACTTCCCTGATCATCTGCAACGTTTCTGTTGCGAATTTGCCTAGTTTCTGGCAGAACTTGATGTTTTCTCGTTGCTCAAACTGCGAAATTCTCCAAATCCAACGTTGCGCATTCAACTCTTTTCACAACAGAGACAGTACGTCTGTTTACACTCTATTCACACATGTGCCTCTTGCTGGGTCGAGAGAAACTTCCAATGATTCCTCCAGGACGTCACGTCTCAGCTGTAGTACACCACTAGCGCTACACTGTGTCCAGTCCACGAACTTATTGACTAGTGGTAGATATATACCTATATATATAATACACAGCCATATTCAATCCACTACTGAATGAGGCCTCTCTCGGAGGGAGGAGGTGGTCTACTGCTCACACGCTGACCAGACGTGTTGGGAGAGGAGAGCCGAAGCTCTCACCTGTGATCGCTACCTATTTACTCAGGTAGCTCCCCAATTGGTCTCCAACACTGGGCGGACGCCGCACAGGCAACACCATCTGGAGTACTGCAACGGTCACCCGTCCAAGCACTGACCAGACTCAGAACTGCTTGACTTCAGTGATCCTACGGGAACCGGTAGACCAGCTCGGCAAGGAGTTGCCCATTTATATATATATAGAAAGTATACACACGTTTACACATTACGGTATCCGTACGGTAGTTTCTTGTAGTCGCTCGTTCCTGTCCTGTACAATTCGTCGTCGTTTATTGTTTGTCATCTGATGTGTTTTGGTCTCCGGTCGGAACACGATGACGAACCCCGGCTTTCGACAGCTATTATTTGGGAAAAGGTTTTTTCTTTTGTGTTCCTCTGTTACCACATCGTAAATGAGATCAAAATTGATTTGTTGACTTGACCTATAATTTAGTGTAATATCACGAATTTTCATGTTTTATCTCCCCTGTACTGAAATTTCGAATTTTATATGCATAATTTTTAGGACCCAAGCCAATGAATATGATTATTTCCCATCCAGATTCAATTTCATCGGTTAATTGTCCAAATAACTGCTACATAAAGCGGGGATTCCATGTCCTTGTTCTGGATAAACATGATTGAATCTGTGTGTACGTAAAGGACTTTATCGTAACCCACTTTTTGAATCAGTTTATATAGCCGGAGTTGTACCCATCATATAAATGCGGCAAGGCAAATGTTTGAAATAGAGACCAGCGTATTTTGTTTCTCAACATCTTTATATGTGGCAATGAGATGGCGATGACCGACCGGAACAATGGGTGCTATCTCGTACTAAAGGGGCAGTAGGAGTACTAGGAACGTCTGGCTGTCTTACAACTCTAGTTTGAGTGAGATCAGTTAACCCCATTTTCCAAATAATGAATTGTAAAAAATTTTTATATTCATCTCAAAGATATATTCAAGAATGTGTTTGATATTTTCATACTTCACTTTAATATTCTCTTTTTCTTCATAATGTCTAATGTATTCATGTCTCGCCTCTTCTGTTTCGCACTCTGCGGGGAAACCACTCACTTCTTGTTTCATGGTTAGAAAACTTCTGACGTACCCTTGAAATAGGCTATTTCTCATTTCAAATTCCCATACTTAATTTCATAATCACGTTTGAGCGCTTCTTGTAACTCAGGCATACAGAACGTATCTCTAAACTTTCGTTGTTCCGAACCGTGCTGGAAATACCCGATATTTCTCTTCCATACATGTACGACATAATCCAAATATTAATTGTCCGTGACAACTGTATGGAAGTAGTGGAAGTAGAAGTATTTCGGCACATTTAAGCATTCAAATTAGGTTTCAGTACTGTTTTAATCAACGTATTTTCAACATGTGTGTGTTAGTGGGGTAGGTGGCTCTGGTGGCTAGTACTGGAAAGAACCAGCGACTGAGACTAGTCGCCTGAGCCACCTGTCGGCGGAGTTCAAAATCAAATACTCCTTAGCGCAGACGAAAATAGGTTGACGGTATAAGTCTATAGTATTATTTAGTCAATGCCTGTAAATACATATCGGAATACGCGCATCAAACACGACTTCCCACATAAACATATACATAATATTTTTTATTTTTGCTTTGGTCGCCTTTTCCAACTAATAAATCTTTGCATTTCAGCTTAAACCAAATCCTAAGCCATAGCCGGGGGGTGTGAATGTAGCATAGTCTGGGGTACTTAGGGACGTTACAAACATAAACAAAGTTTTGTATACGCTGCTGTACATCGGATATTAGATTCATCTCAGGTCAGTGACCATCACACATACAGGTTTACGGAGAATTTAATCTCTCGCAAATGACCATTACACATGTAAATGGTTTACGGAGAACTTAATTTTGCGGCAGTGTAAAGCACACACATAGGGTTAAGAAAAACTTAATTTCACGCCGTGAACATTATACACATGCCATATTATTTTACTAAACTTCTCACAATTGAATGAATGTTAACATTATCAACATTTGAGAATTTAGCTAAGAACGTGAATATCCGCATGCACGATACGCTAAATACAGAAAACGAAACTGAGATATATCACCTTGGATGCTTATTATTCCAGGTGTAAAATAAGCAATTTCGTTTTAAGAAGCGTATATATGGTACAAATGGGGTTAAACCCTATCTCTGGTATTTCCCACGTCCAGAGATGGATATATAAAAGTCTACCCAATGTTGACCTAGTTTATTATAGGAATCTCTGTTAGCAATGATTGCTGCAGGAAGACAGCGAATGAATTGCTCCATTATATGGTTGCGAAACAGAAGAGCAATTCCACGAATATGTCATACCCGATGGTACATACTGTGGATTTATCTAAATAAGCGCAATCGATTCTTGAAATTCATTATGTGTCACTTTTCTTGCAGGTGAAATGCAGACTTTTTATCAACAACGTAGCAACTTCAATAACAACTTTTTAGGACCGGCTTCACCTATAAGAAAATGTTGCTTTGACTAATAGGTTTAGTAGATTTTTTCTTGAATGAAGATATTGGCATGGATGTAGCCAAATATTGCAAAGAATTTACTAAATCCCGTTATATCACAGCGTTTCAGAAAACCTCTATTGTCATTAGTAACACCATTTATATGCCCTGTCGTATCCTTGAACAAATAAGTTTAAAGATGAGTGGATTTTCCATCAGCATTATAATTTAGTAGTTTTTCAATATACGAACGATAAGGGTATATATGAGATGAGAATAAAATGAGTTGATTATTTAAATAAATTTGCACCTCACTAAATATGGCACTCAAATCGTTCACGGGACCTATTTTCTTATCGGTTGAAGTCACTTCCATCAGTTTTCACAAGTTACAACCTTTTACCATATCAGATTATGAGATCAATCAATGTTGTCTTCACCATGTCCGGGCACTACTAATAATAGAGGTGCATTATCTTTAATTGTTGCAAAAATATCTAGCTCTAAATTTTTACTACACTACATAGTTCCTGTTACTAATATATTTTATTTTATTCTCAGTAGCTTATTTACGGACTACGTGGAAAATGGAGTTTAACACAAACAGGCCCTGATATAAAAGGAGCTGAAAACCAATTAGCACTTGACTAAACTGTTTCCTGTGGAAAGGAACATAATTAGGGCTTTCAAATACTTTCATGTTATTATAATATGCATTTATATTCACTACCCGCAATAGTTTATTGATACTATCACCTACCAGTTGTGGCTCTACTATCTCGATGAAAATGTACATTTGTGTTAGTAACGTCCTAGGTAAATTTGTCACATATCGAGCATGATGTACTTTTCAATATTTTCTTATTCAAGATTAAACTCCATTACGGCAGATAATTGTGATGAGTAGCGAACATCTACATCTAATTTTTATAATGGTCACACCTATTCTTTATGTGAGGTTTGTATTCTTATTTGTAAATTAATAATTTTAGTAAAATAATTAAAATGTGAGGAAGTAGTTCACATTTTGATAATGCCCCTTGTATATCATAACTGTCTTCCACGTTTCTTCATTTGGTGCACGATAGTAAATTCTATTTCCGTCGCGTGAAACGTCTTCGAGAGAATAGGGATAATGTCCCATACATCTCGACAACAGATGTCTGCCATTCGTTCTCAGCATTTACAACAATACCATAGTAGTATACTATGCTAAAGTGGTATTGGGAACATATTGCATTGAACTATTGCTAGGTAGCGTGGTATACATATCACTAGTTCGATGATGTGTCATAATTAATCGAATAAATCTTTTTCTACCTTTCTCTTTTTATTGCTCCCTTTCCTTTTAGCTAACGAACAGATCCTACAATCTCATTTATTCTATTTGAGCTTTATTCTTTAAATTAATTTTTGCTTCTCCTCATCGCGATTTTAAAGATAACAATGAGTTTATTATCATCAGTAACATCTTCAAGTACATTATCACATGAGCGTAAAAATTCTTTTCCAACAGTTTTTCAACTTGTTTTAATAGTGGAAATACATTATGAAATAAAGCACCTAGAAAACTATCATTTTCATATCCTTGCTGGAACGATGCACTTCGATACACATTTAAACCACAACCACCACAGGCTTGATGATGATAATATTGAAGATATGGATAATTCATTTTTCTTTACATATTAACATGGTATTATTTTACATACTTTATTTTGTATAACTCCTCCCCATATGCCTTTTCAGGTATAGAATAACGTCGTACATTAATAACACAAACATCATATCCTCCTTTTCCCTCATAGGTTTCATACTTGCAAACATACCCAACACTATAATCTGGACTCCAACTTTTATGTTCTTTCATTGGATTATCAACTGATTCCAATTTTTTGAGCTGTAAACCGCAAAAAGCACACTTCAGTATATCCGGAAGTTTTAAGAAATAAAATAGACATTCTGCAAGCTTTTATGTTGAAATTTTCCATTGCCCGCTACAAATGTTAATAATCGTTCATTTTAACATTTAAAAGAGATGGGGATCCATGAATTAAATGAAGAGGGATATCCCTGCCAACGACTCGTAAACTCAGATTGACACACTTATCTCTAGTTCGTAATATTTTATCTATTTCAAAAATTTCGGGAAGTGACATGCCTTGTAACTCTTCTCCGTAAAGTCCACCATCAATATATTTACCGTTTAAATCTTGAAATTCATAAACCACCTTATATTGTTTATAACGTATTCGTTTTATTTTAAATATTTTCCACAGTCCAATTTTCCTCATACCCTTTTTGAAAATGAAGCTTTGTAACGTGAGCTGCATCGCAAACAAATTTCGATGATTTATACTATGCTGTTTCTTGATTATTACATCCCTCACTCGTTGAAATGTATCTTGATTCACATTGGCAGGTGCTATTTTAATGGTTGAATGTACATTGTGTTTTTACGCATGCGTGAGTTTCGGCGATACGTTTTCTTAGAAGTAAAACATTTCCATAGCCTGTTTTAAAATTCGATTGAAACGTTCAACCACACTAGCCTTAATAACAAGATTTTTTCTTTTAAAATAACGAATATGCTGCTATTTTAAGGACACGTAAAATGGTTTCTTAACACTATATCAATATATGTCTAGTAATCTCACTCTATTCCTTATATTAGAAACAAAAAGGTACTTTGTACAATTGTAGTAAAACCGACCTGAAACTAGTTACAAGCAGGTGCGAGTTTAAACATAGACAGCTTCCATACGGTGCCAAACTTTTAATTAAAAATTCGGCTAATTTTAAGTTTGATGTGAATACTACTACTTTGATTGTAGACAACATTGTAACGGTCTACACTTTTGGAGTAAAGTTGCAAAAAGACATAATAGCAATACCTCTAACACCCTAACACACTATCTCGATTTGTACCGATAATGTTTTTATTATTATTGAATACTCAATGGCGAGTTGGCTTTTCGGTACTTCTCTGCACGTAATTAGTAATAATAAGACATTCAACACATAAATCATCTAACTACACACACCTGGTGTAAATACGAAGGAAGTCGTGAGAAAAATAAAATATTGCAGCATTAGCCACTCCGGAAACTTAAAATAGTACCGATAGGTCAATTATTTTCGACATTTTTGAAAACATATTCTTGATACAACAACATTTGAATATGCCGAAAGAGTTGAAATCAGCTGTTTTATGACCTGATACGCACAGTACTCTTGCTTAGTTTTCTATTCACATCTTGTGTTTGACTGATTCATTTGTTTCATTTTCCACGCCAGGCTAGGCTTAATGAATTGTCTCCTTGCAATACCAACAAACAAGAGAAAAAGGCATACCTCATGCAGAATTCCATCACTGTCCTCCCTCAGAACATAACAGATACGTTACTAAAATGTTATGAAGTTCTTTTTCAAAACTGGGAGATCGTCTACATTTTGTAAAAAATCTAGGACAGAATAAATAAAATCTGTATATACCTATATGATCCCCCTATATATGAAAAGAATGCCTGTTGATTATTATATCAGAAAGTATTAATCCACATTAAATTGTTTTTAGCAGCGTATACATTGTTTGTGCATATTTTCACCAATTTTCGTTATTGTAGGTTTTGCAGAACCATTGATGTGAAGCATAAACAAAGGACTATATTCGAGTTCCTGACAAGACGGTTGTACTGAAGCCAACGTCCTTGAAAGGGTGAAAAAGATTTATGGCGAGGAGCTGATTCTTGCTCTCTAGGTCATACACATATGCCCATATCTCATCACCGGTGCAAAAATGGTCAAATAAGGTATCCGTATGGGCTTCAAATTGTACCAGTAGATCCATGCATACCTCCTGTCTTCTGTTTCAAGTCAGCTGATAGATGATGAGTAACCCATTTTGCACACGCAATTCAGTATACCAGTACTTTGATCATCATCTGGACAGCATTGCTACCACATGATAGTTCCGATGATATCTCAACTACTGCGAGACGACGATCCGCTCTAATCAAGTAATTAATTTTTTCCTTTCTTCTCTTGCAGCTGTTAATGATCTTCCACTTTGAGGCCGTGTGGGCTTCAAATCGTTCTAGTAGATTCATGCATACTTCCTGTTTTGTTTCAAGTGAGCTGTTAGTTGACGGGGAACTCATTTTGCACACACCTTTCGCTTTCCAATGCTTTGATCATCGTCTGGACAGCATTGCTACCACATGACAAATCCTGTGATATCTGTTACAGAGAAGACGATCTGCACTAATAAAATGATTCACTTTTTTCTCCTGTTGCAGCTGTCAATGGTCTTCCACTTCGAGGTTTGTCTTCCACACTGGTACCCTCTTAAACATGATTATCCATCTCTCGACAATTGTCACATCACCATACAACTTTTCAAATCTTTTATAGATATTGGTAGCAGTATATCCCGTCAGGAACATTAACTCCTTTTGTTTATGCTTCACACCCATAGCTCAGATAATTTTGAAAAACGAAAATCGATGAAAACATGCATATGTTGGAAAAAGGGAATAAATTTGGATTAAAACTTTCCGATATAATGATCGACAGATATTACTTTCGGTATGCCCCTCGTGTATATATATATAGACTACTATTTAGTGTAATTCTGAAAGACCATTAAAACCGTGCATATATATAGGGGGAAGCCTTTTCCCCAGCAGTGGATAGAAAATGGCTGAATATATATATATATATATATATATATATATATATATATATATTAAGGTGGGTCGAAACTAAGTGGTTTTATAATTTCTCAAATCTAAAAACGCCTGGGGTGGCAAAAGTTGCCTAATAAGTTTACCATGCGAAGTTTGGACAAAATCGGTCTACACCTTCTGCCCCCACAAACGCCATCTTTGTTTTACTGTGGTATAAAATAGGTCTCTTGATCCTTTTTCGTATATACTTGCATTTCTTGTAAGGCTACTGTTTGAATTTCTTAAATCCAGAAAGGCCTAAGGTGGGAAACGTTGCTTCTTAGACATGCAAAATTTGGACCAAATTGGTCAATATCTTTTGCCCACACCAACGCCATCTTTGTTCCACTATCATGTATAATGGACCTCTTGACTGTTTTGGCTTATATTTTCTTGTTTGTAAAGCTAGTTATCGTATTAAAAGCTATATAAAAGTGTTGCAAAAAAGGAAGAAGGAATTTCTAACTCTTCATCTGTTTTGTAAAATTTCCCTTTTATTTCTTTATGAAAATGTTTAAAAATAGATATAATAAGTTAAGAAACAGATTAACTATAGCGTTTTAAACAAATGACATATTTTTTTTACACATTTTATTTTTACGAAACTAAAAGCAGTGTACGAATTACTGGACGGCTTTTGATTTGAGAGCCATAATAACACTTCGTGAATGAAGCTTGTTCCAAATAAATCCCTCTTTTGGTTCAGGTCCACAAACACAAACGGAAGCTTCAGTCATAAATTTCACGTTCCTTTCCACGCTTTGATTATGGAAAGGAAATCTTGGAACTTTCCGCCTTTCCCCGAACTGCCATAATTCCGCTTCTGATAGTGATAGAACAGCAGTGACAGGAGGCTCTGTGACATCGCAGTCTTGCCATCAAATGAGGTACACGTAATCCTCAAAATCGAACTTCAGACTTGGAACTTTCAATTCCCTGGCTTTATCTTGGTCGGTCGCAGTGGCATGTATTCTCGCATTTATGATTCGCCGAATAGCAAGTTCTCGAATGTGTCGTTTATCGTCGTGGATCATTGCCAGTAACATGTTCTCCGGACTGGCGAAATGCGCATTTCTCTGGATAGTACGGAAAACATTAACTTTGAGATCTGGTGACAGATATCGAGCAAAAGCGATAGTTTGTCAAAGATATTTTGACCTATCTAGGCAGGAAGGGTTGCTATTTATCAGAAACCACACCGTACATATACGCGCAAGACACCCAACAATGGTGCGTCTCTTCGTATGCGTCTCTAATCTGAGTATTCTGCTTGCCATCGTAATCCACCGTGAGTGGGATAATGCTCCACGATTTTTCTGGACAAGCCGAAGGAACAATCCCCACGAGCAAATACTTCACAAATCTGGTAGTTACCTCTGGTTGCTGCTTAGATCTTAACAATTTCAGATGGAAGAGTTGATACACTGCTTTCAATGGGAACCAATGCCACCAATGGCACGTTGTCGCAGGTTTCAAGTTGCTTATTGATTATTCCGAAATAACCACATGGGCCAGTTGTGGCACCATGTGAGTACAGGTGTAGATTTGGACCCGACCTCGCTCAACCTCGACTCGCGACGGGACTTCGACCTCGACCTCGCGATCTCACTTCGACTTCGATCTCGCTCAACCTCGACCTCGCAATGAGACTGCAACCTTGTCCTCGCTCAACCTCCACCTCGCGATCTCACTTCGACCTCACTGAACCTCATTATTGCGATCGAATTTCAACCTCGACTTCATTGTTTGAGGTCGAGGTTGAAGCTCGAGAAATTGAACAATCAAATGAACACCTACTGTGTAAGACATGTCTATGGAACATTTCGGATAGGTGAATAACGAACAAATAAGTTCCGAGCGCGGTGGCTAAACGATATAGCGCTCACCCCTGGTGATCTGGATCGTCGGTTCGATTCCTGCTCATGCCATGTCTGCTTTGTGGACGACAAATCTCGCCTGGGTGGGTTTTCTCAGGGTGCTCCCGTTTCTTCCCACTTTCCTCATTCCATAAATTCATCCCATCATCCTGAGCCAAAGTTCCATAAAAGCCTTACAAATTAAATTCAACAAACATAAATATTCGGTCTATTTCAAAATAAATTAATTCATAATTAAAATGAGTACTAGTCATACAAGGGCTATTTGGGATCGTGAATTATCTAGGAATACGTAGTTATTTTAAAATGAAGTTATCTTGAAAAATGAGTTTTATATTATGTATGCTGAGTGCGAATTTAGGTGTGAGTGGGATTTCCCTGTAACAATTAAGCATTCTCGCTGGTCAATGTAATACATCCCTGGTGCGGATAACGTTCTTCCGTTGAATCTTATAGTCGAAATGAAGTTTGAAAATTGGAACAGACACCTATTTGTTTGTCCAAACTTGATTTTTTAAGCTACAGCTGTTTATGAAACCGACGGCAAGTTTCACTTCTCTACCAGTCCTTATTTTTTAAGAATGCAAAACAAAGCACTTCATTATAATTTAGAAACGTGAAGCACAGAGCACTTTAGAGATAGTATAAGGAAAATACATATGCAGAAAATTATTTTTCATATTCTTGATATAATAAGGTTTACAGTCCTGCTACGATTTCCGAGCACCACAAGTTCTGCAGCTCATGGCATTAGCATCCTCTCCACCTTCGGTAGCATTAAACTCCTTGCATTCTTGTGCTTTTTTAAATAATTATCTATTCACCTGAAAAAAGCATCCTTTTTGCCACAAGCCCTAAAAGACAAACTGGGGGGACTCGGAGGGAAGTATCTCCAACTATTTACATTTTTGCGGGAAAGATGAAAAGAATCTCTGTGCACCACAAAGGCGTGCACCCAAATTAGTAATATGATCAAATTTCACCTAGAAGTAAATAAATGTTTAAACTCAGGACAATTTGAGGAGGAATCACGAATCAATGTCTTTAATTGAACATTACGTGTCACGACATGAGAGAACCATCAACTGTCATATTTTAAAGATAAATTTAACTTTTAAGGCAAAATTTCATGTGGAAAATACTGGTTTTAAATTTGAATTGACTTTAGTAGCTAAACGTCTGGTTTATAGTTACAACTATTTTCTAATGAGCTGTAGCCAGAGTTGTATACACTAGTCAGGCGATTTAAGCTGAAATACTAAGAAGTATAAACTATGAAACACACGAGAAAAATGTATTGCTTCGAAATATAAGTGGTATCGTGACGGGCGTAAGCCATACTGTTGTTACCGCCCATAAACTGATTCTATCTATCGAAATATAAGTAAAAGAAAATGTTACATTTCCATAATAAATAAGGTTACTTCAGAAAGTGTTGATCAAAGCACGTTTCTGGTTCAATGAAATAATCAGACAAACTTTAGTTATTGTGAAGTGACGGGTTGTATGAATTTACTTATTTTATTATTCAACTTACATAATGGCTTGAACAGGCATATATGGTTAACCACGTTATGAGTCGGCGGAAAGATGTAACTTGGCGAGGACTCTTCTGGGAAAATGAGAAAAGAAACTACGACCTTGAACTGGGTACCATCCCGGCATTTGCCTGTGTGACTAAAGGAAGAGTTCTGGAGAAACCACACTCAAGATGGGCTCTCTTGCCTTTTCAAAATTGAGTCACCGACTGACATGAATTCAATTTTGCATGTTCGGAGGGATTCCTGCATCACACTAGGGAACTTGGTCGCGCGACTGAGTCACAGTACATTTTTGTTTCCTTGAGCCAGTTTGATAAAAACCTTTCTAACGACACCCCGCGCACCTCTCTGTCCTTGTAGTTCCTGTGATTTCATTTCTGTACATGGACGGACAGAATGAGCCGGAATATAAGATCCCTTTTAGTTATAGCTTCGCTATCAAGGGACCTAAAACTTAAGTAATAAATTTACTTTCCTTTTTTCTCTCCTGGAGTAGCATCTAGGGACCGTCATTTCAATCACGGAGTGCAAACTTAGTGTTAAATCTTACAACATCCGCAAGGCTTCGTAGCTTAGTGGTAGAGCGTTGGCATAGCATTCGAGAGGTCATGGGTTCAATTCCAGCGGCCGACCATCCTGACTGATGTTTTCCAGTATTTCCTCATTACACCAGGCAAATGCCAGGATGGAACCTTTAACTTAGTCGCTGGACGACCTGTCCGAATCCTTTTCCCTCCCCTATCCCGCCTGAGCTTCATATGCCTAAAGCCATCAATAAAATTCAATTCAAGCCGCACAGCCTCGGACGATTGGCAATCCACCTTCATCATTAAGGACACTCCTCGCGCTCGCCCCCACTCCTTTCATTTTTCAAACTCTAAGAGCATTATCAAAAATTTTAGAACATAGCGCACTAGTATTTACAAATTACTACGAAATACAATGGACCGAAATCTGGAGATCTTGTCGACTGATGACAATGATGAGTACTGAGACCTCATTTAAATAATGACGTCATCTGAAAACATCATTCATGAGTGGACAAGATCTCGAGATCGACTGAGTTTTCAGTCTAATAACTCTACCAGCTGGTTCAGTGACCATAACCAATGAAGCCCGACACCCCTCTTTTTCAGTTTTAAACTTCAACCTCGTGCTCACGACAGGGCTTCGACCTCAACCTCGCGCCGGGAGTTCGACCTCGTTCAACCTAGACCTCGACCTCGCTCAACCTCGAACTCGCAATCTCATTTTGACTTCGACCTAATTCAACCTTGACCTCGCGAGGTTCAAAACCTCTGCATCTGAGTGGTGGAATAGATAGCGAAGTGGCAACATATCGGGATCAGATTCGTCAGCTTGGAAACCTACCATTTTGTAGTAGCAGAGGGATCGCCAGCAGTCAAGAATAGTTTCAGGATCATCATATACCTGAATTTCTTGCGTGGCAAGCAAAGCAGTAATAGGACTTTCCATGACGTGAAACGAACAGCATTATACTGTCACGAGTAAGCGTATAACAAAGACTACTGTTTTTACACAATGTTGGAACGGATCTTCCCACCTCACAATATCGAGACAAACAGAACTACTACCACACTGACCGGCGAATATCACACGAGCGCGGACGCGAACGTAAGCTATCTAATACAGATTTTATGTAACGGCAACCTGCACTGTGGTGGCCTCTAGCGTTCAATTAAACAACTAATGTTCTATGATTAGCAGTGTAACAACACCAATTCCTAGTACAATTCAGGGTTGGATTGCTATATTCTGGACATACAGAACACCCACAGTAACCCGATATCATTCAAAGAACAATTCCCTTTTAGAATCATCAAATCCAGAACCTAATGCACTAATAATTATGTGCATATGGGGGACAGCGCCAAAACATTTTGTCACCTACGAATAACTTTTTAGGATAGGGTTATATTAGTACAAACAGGAAAACACAATTGAAAACATCCAAACCAGAAACGGTTTTTACCAACAAGCACCTAGACTGATCGTTCTATACGTTACAATATTTTTCCTCACCTCGGCAAAAAGCAAACGATAACCTTAAAGTACCAAGGAACCAGTTTTTTCATCAATGACATCTTCCTCTAACAATCTCCATTGACAAGAAAAACACTTCTACCGTATACTGGAACAAAGAAGCAGGTGTCCCAGTGATATCGTTGCTCTGCAACCCCTGGCCCTCATCCCACTATTCTACTAGTAGTAACAGAGGAGGAATCATTTTATTACTACTCACTTTGAAAATGGAGTGTTGCCAAACTCTAATTTTATTAAATTTATTGAATTAATCCTAAGTTGGCAACCTCACTAATAAAATGATTCCTCCTGTTACTACTAGTAGAATAGTGGACTGAGGGCCAGCGGCTGCAGAGCAACCGATGTCACTGGGACACCTGCTTCTTCTGTAGAACAACTTCCCATTTGCCTTGCCTTAGCATTGATATTGGGACGAAGTAAGGCCGATAAAAATTATAATAAAACCGCTTATATGAAATCTCATCCGGAATACTAGCATGCTAATGCTATGAAACTGTTATTTTGCAGGGGCTGATTTATGTGGTAGTAATGGTGGTAGTTTAGATGACGTAGACCTGTTCCAAAGATACTTTGGTGAGGCATATCAAATTATTGTTTATGGTCGCGTCTCCAAAACACGCCAGTATGTTAGTCCAACGGCAAAACGAAAGATTTTTATTCGGTTCGATGATAACCATTACGATGTCATAGATGGTATTGCCGCCTTCGTAGAAGGTAAAGGGTATTGCGATTATTGTCAAAATCCCTATATAGAACGTCGGTTTCACACATGCTCATATCTGTGTAGTCACTGTGAAAACTATCATCACGATACAGAAAGTACAGATGAAACAAAACAATATTGTGACAAGTGTAATCGTACCTTTGTTAATCAAACATGCTTTGATAGACATGCTGCAAAGGCTAAACGGAAATCTATATGTGATAATGTTCAGGTATGCGTTTAGTGTGGCGTAAAACTCGATTGGCGAAACAGAAAGGTGAAGCATGTGTGTGGTGAACATTTTCGTAAACGGTGTGCAGCGTATGTAAATGAAAGCCATATTTGTTATGTAAAACCTGAACGTCCTAAACGTGTCGAGGATTTTTATACATTGTCTACGATATTGAGACGATGCGCATGGATGCGAATGACAAGTGTGAGAATGAATTTGTGCCTAATTTAATTTGTGTATCGCATCGATGCCATCAATGCAAAGATATTCATGACAATAGCTGTAGATGTAATGTTTGTGGAAATGCTGATGGCTCCCGTGACTATATTTATACTATGGACTCGTTTATTACCCATGTGTTAGAGCAGGGTCCTAAGTTTACGCAAGTCATTGCCTTGGCACATAATGCACAGGCTTTGACAATTTATTTGTTGCCCGTGAAATATTGGAACATCAGCAATTAGTACCTGAAATACTAGTGGTCACAAAATTATGCAGTTAACAATAAACATATTCAGAGACATATTCCTGTTTATGGGGGTTCGATTAGCGGACCTCCCGAAAACGTTAGGGTTGGCCGAATCCCTGAGGAAGGGAGACTTTCCGCACTTATTCAGTACTCCAAGGAATCAGACTTATGTTGGATTATATCCGGACCTAGAGTATTACGATCTAAGGAGTAAATCGGACAAAGATGCCGAGGCTATTGCACTATTGCATAAGCAATGTGTTAAAGGAAAAAAACATTCTACTTTCAGCGTGAACTGTTGGCTTATTGCCAGAATGACGTATCCTCACACTAGCTCTTATTCAGTTTTCTAATTAAATCGAATGTGCAGCAGACGGTCTGCAATGCTTTTTGCATACCTCTACGATTGCTGGGGGCGCGATGCACTGCTATCGAACCCAGTATCTTCAAGAAAATACCATCCCTGTCATCCCACCATTAGGGTTTCATCATGGCACTAATTAAAGCAAACAAGCGAAACTTTGGCTTAGGTATATAGAATATCACATACAGCCAAGTTGCAAAGCTATGAACGTGGTGGTGAAGCTCAATTTAAACATTTTAAAGTTGATGGATATGATAAAAATACTTGTACTGCATATGAGTATTATGGTTGTTACTACAATGGCCACCATTGTTTTACGCAACTCAGAGATCTACCTATAGGTAAACAAGGCGTAGTCTCAAATGTCGATATGCCGACACTATGGCTAGGGAAGATTTTCTGCGTCAGACATGTAATGTAAATGTTGTGCCCATCTGGGAATGTCAGTGGCATAAACAGGTTAAGACTTCAGAGAATAATCAAGCCTTTCTTCGCGCTCATTGTTCAGATATTGAAGAACCCTTAAGTCCTAAGGATGCCTTTAAGGGCGAACGAACCGAATGCTTCCAAAGCTTTTACGAATGCAGTGAATCGGAACTAATCGATTTTGTCGATTTTACCTCGCTATACTCATGGGTCATGGCTACCCGTCCACTTCCGGTTGGACCCTAACAGTGCATAAAGGCACGGACATGCCTGATCCCAGTCAGGTTCATGGTTTAGTCTTCTGTAAAGTTCTCCCTCCAACAGATCTGGCAATTCCCATTTTACCATACAATGCCCATAACAAACTAATGTTCGGTTTGTGTAGAACATGTATGGAGACGCTACATACAGGTGAATGTACTCATACACACGAAGATCGGGCTATCAAAGGTGTTTTCTGTACACCCGAGCTCCATGTTGCATTAGAGGCAGGTTATGGTATTGTGCATACGAAATTTGGGAATCGGAAATGTCAGTGGACTTGCTCAACCTACAAAGGAACCTTCCTGAAGATGAAGCAGGAAACCTCCAGATTTCCTGAGAATTGTCAAAGTGAAGAGAATAGACAACAGTATATTCAGGATTATTTTAATCCTGAGGGAATTCACCTATAGTATGATAACATTAACAAAAACGAGGGACTTCGATTCATTGTAAAAATATATTTAAACTCCTTGTTTGGCAAGTGGGCTCAGAAGTTTGATCTTCCAAAAACAAAGGTTGTTACAACAACTCGGGTTTAATGATCTTGTCTATAATCCTCATCTGGAAATTCAACATGTAAATCTAATAGGGAGTAAACTTCTTGTTACCTATCGGGTTATGTAATCGCAAAATACACCTTACGCATTCAGCAATGTTATACTTGCTCGTGGCCGCGATTCCGACTGTATGAGGCAATGAGTACTGTCGGTATAGCTCGTCTCCTGTACTGTGATACTGATAGTATTTTGTACGTTAGACGTCGTGAAGAACCTCCATTGCTCCCGCTGGGTAATTATTTTGGTCAGCTAAAAGCTGAACTGCCTGCAGGGTAGAAATGCGTAAATTCACTTCTGGAGGTCCTAAAATTACTCTTACGAGCTTAAGGAAGTATATACAGGGCAATTGAACCATGTGAACAAAATACGAAGTATAACCCTTAATCAGCGAACACGAAAGAAGAATACATTTAGGGATATGTTTAAGGTGGGAAAGGGAACGTATAAAGGTAAACAAATCGTTACACCTAATCTTATCCTGCGAAAGACCGACCTTTGTATCGTTTGTAAATCTCAGGCGAAACGCCATGTTTGTGTGCAACAACACAAACGGCGCAAATTAAATATTATCGAGAGAAAATATTATGACATTTCCCTATGGATATCGAAGTTAAGAAAACGGGAGTAGACGCATGCTTGTCAGTTTTTATTGAAAAACTTTTTTATTAAATACATGTAACCTTGCTGGTTATGGAACACCGGTAAACGAGACATGTCCAGTACAATAACAGAGCACATCAATGACATTTAAATACATACATTTGTAGTTTCGATAGTTATCAATGCTTTACAAACCGGATTGGTACCTGTGTAATGTCCATCCTAGTGTATATCCAATGACACAAATGTTCTTTACTGGGTGGAAACTATTAATTTGTAGCATAGTTTATATACAACATCACGATTTCGTAATGAGTGCACACCGCAATTGGTGGTACGTTCGTTATATGTAGCAGCACATTTTGTTTACTTCTGGTGGGAAGACATTTTTTGTAGCCATTTTTATATATATTGCCAAAATACAACTGTATTATGTTGACAAGCCGATAAAACTTTGCATGTGAAGGTTCTCATGTAACAATCTAACACCAAACGTTGTATTGGGGGAGGTACTACACTATGTAGTTTATATGAAATGGAGAACTTCATAACCTGTTTTATGCAACCTGTTCTTGCACTATGTTCTGTGCAATGCTGAACGATGTATAATGATCTTATCATGTATATCACCTATGTGTAATAATTATGTAACTGTTTGCCACTGTATGTATGTATAACACCTTGTAAATTGTGTTCCAGGACTGTATTTGTTAATCGGACAATAAAGATCTTTTTCATCCCAATCGTTGTTTCAATTTTTAATCCTGCTCCAAAGTTGAAAGTGAAGCTCCATGTTCAAAGTCCTTTGTCCACAGCACATCGTAGACACATGATTAGCAATCATGCCAAGATATGTGCGTAGAAAGTCCTCTAAGGGGACGTGTTGATCTGGATGCATTTCAACAAGAAAATTGTAGAACGAAAGATATGTATCGAAAAACGCCAACGTCTCCAGAATTTCATCTCGAAGATCATCCGCTGAAAGGTTGGTACAAGCATGTCCAGCATCACCATCTTCAAAAGGAATACCCGCATAACAGTAAATGCAGGTCACAGAAAAGGAGGGCGTCCATTTATCAATAGCCTGTAGTATACAATTTTGCACTCACGTGTGCATCGGAACAGGTACAAGCTGTCATCATGCTTGAACTGTGTTCAATGCCTGTCGTCGACGTTGCTTTATAGCAATTACAAGCCAATCATCATATGCTCCATTACATTTTGTCTTATCACTAGCCAATGACATTACGGTAAAAACTAATCAATAGCGAACGTGTGGGACATCCATGACCCCTATATTGGCTACTTAGTGTAAATCATTTCCGTACTTGTGATTCTAGCAGTGTATTCATAGCTGACGTTTGAGATGGTTGCGTCATCGAACCATGTTGATTAACGTCACCACGTATTGTGCTTTATATCCTCAACTAAATTTGCAAGCGTCGTCGTCCAATGTTGGCTAAAAACCATTTCGTTGCTATTTTGTACTAATATTTACAAAAGCGCTATCAGATTCGTCCTTTCTCTGGTCGACCATTTACCAATCTACATGCAAGATTATTTTCCCGAAGCTAGGTGCACATCTGGGCTTGTTATTTTTAAAATTCCATGTCCTCCCAATCCAATGACCAGGTTTAAATCCTTATCTGTTTGTCTATTAGACTATTGACCGTCAATATACGTGGTACAATACTACTCCACTCTTGATCTGTGTGTGCTACAGACACCTAGCCTATAATTACCTATTGCCCTGACATTTATTTCGAATCATTTGAATATGGAAATGTTCACTCAGTTGGCTGTATATCCACTAGTGCTACCTATTAGCATGTTCGATCGTTGGATATATTAGTACATAGGCAGGTGGAGGGCGCATATTAAAATACATAACTGGTGATATATTGCATAACCTGGTACAATTATCCTAAAATTCTGTATATTGTTCCTATATGTGTCGGGTATTTTGACTGATCATTTACGCCTTGGGACAAGCCAGTCTCGCCATAGCCTTATTGCTGATGCATAAAATTATTGACATTGCACTACGGTTGCATTGACCACTTCTTAATCTAGAGCTTGAATATTATTCGTATTCCTACGTTATAATATTATTAGCATTATTATTCTCGCGTTAGATCTTTTTAGTATCTTACTGCAGATATGACATTCTCAATGCAGGGATGCTGATGCGGTGAATACATTAATAAACCACATACCTGCTACGTTAGCTATGATTTTCCACGTTTGTGCTGTACAGGGATCCTTTGCTTACAGCTTCTACTGCACACCAGCATGAATTATCGCCATGTTGAACAACTTTATCCTGCAGGTTAAATAGCTCAACATTATGTTAAGGAACGTTTCACTTTATTTCTATATACCTCCTCGGTTGACTTTAAACTTGGTTCGGAAACAAGGATACAACCAATTTCATATTCGTTTCCCGGGTTTCATTTTGCTGAGTGTGTTGCGACTTTATCTTAGAGGGTGGGACAGCTTTTGGTACGCCCGACAACGCCTATTGTTATTTTTTGCTACATGCGTGCTTTAATTTTTGAAAGCGGCTAGTACGCAATGAAAATAAACCCTATTCTAGTCTCTGACGTTTGGCACGGATTTCATTTGCTGCTAGTGTATGTTCTATCTGGCAGTATAATCATCGTCCTGTGTCCTGTCGACTATGGTGGGCTATATTTGTAGTCTTTTATTGCCCACCGGCTGTTCACAAACAAGAGTAACACTGCTCAGTGCTTAAGAACACTATCGTTGGTATTCGCTGCACGTTAGCATGCTATTCTCGAAACATTACCTACATATGCCATGTTTTATTAAACTAGTTCCAACATTATATCTCCATCTGGTGGACTATGCAGCTTGGGGATACTCATTCGTCGTTCCAGCAATGCCGAACCATATTTTGCTCTTATCTCATACCATTTTTTTCCTATGTGTAAACTAAGGTGGCCCGGCCGTGGGTTAATCCCTCCATCATGAAGGTTTGATGCTGGGACTGGGTTGAATATGATGTTAAACAACTCATACCGACATGAGAAAGCGCCTCCGACCAGTGGGATGCAACACACATATTCACTATCTAGTTGCTTGCAATGAGGAGCCTATCATCGTCAAGGCACAACGAAAGTATGCGAAAATAAACGAACGGGGCCGAGACCAATATACCGCAGGCTATTTGTCTACTTCACTACTTGCTACCAAGATTTGTTCTTTTTTCAAAACTATTTTATTTCTTTTTGAGTACGACACTGAAGAATACAATATAGCTTTTTATTTCTTCGTCAAGCTTAACCATCTTCACAGACCGAACCCTTGTAAGACGGTCTTCCGCTCATCTGCTTTCACCTTTAGCCACAATGCAATTGCCTCCGTCATCACGTATCCTCATCTCAACCACCTTCAAATTACAACACTGCCTGCCTCCATCCCACCATTCGCCTTTCCGACCAGGATTTTTCAGCATTAGTTTTTTTGTAAATATACTGTCTTCTGTCGTTCCGGTACATCAACTACAGATCTCGTCTAACCCTTATTTGCTTTTAGACTCTCCTCCACTATGGCAAATTAAACACTCCAGGGCCTACTACTCAACGAATGTCACTAATTTCTTTGTCAAAACCATTCACCAAATTATCGATGTAGGTCGTATGTATTATGGCCCCTAGCAAGAGATCTGATATTACGCATCCGAGGATTATTTCCAGTTATTCTCGACTATGGGAACCAGCATCATTAAAATAACACGTCAATCATCTGCTTGTCTTCAGGTCTTCCGTCTCATTAACTGCTAGTACTTCACATGTCATCTATCACGACTAATATTATTATTTCACTCCAGGGGGGATTATTTTCGGACATTCTCTGGCGTAAAAAATTATTCCATATGAAAATACAAACGAACTCCGAATGGCTCTAAATCTACTGTAGTGTAAACCTGTTTTGTAAAGTACAACAAATTGCTGTAATACAAAATGGAAATGGATCCTTAACAAGACATCTTAATAATAGAAGCGTCGTACAGAAAAAAACAGCGTGCAGGCAAAGATTTCTCGTCGTAACCTACATTCCGTAACATAAGAAAGGGCTTTGTGGAATTCCCTCCACAAAAAGAAAAAGAACGTTACAAAAAATGGTTAAACCCAACATCATTAAACTCCCAGAGACAGTAGGTGATACAAACGTCCAAAATCTGTTGGCCCACATCCTGTTCGGGCTAAAAGAAAATGAAAGAAAGGAAGATCTTGAAAAAGAAGATTTTGAGAAATCCCTCCTTCAGTCTAACAATGACTGCCCTCCTCCTCTTGCGCTCTCTCTTTCTCTCTTCGTCGCTCGCTCTCTTTTTCGTACTTGCTTCCCATATCTTTCGCATGCGCCCGCATACAGCATTCCACAGTGAAACTCTAAAGAACCACAGATACGCTGTGACAAATGAATGAATGAAACAATGCTTCACCCAATCCTGTTAATAGGAGCCTTCTGAGTCCTCTTGCAAAGCAGAGAAATGTTACGGGGAGAATGTTGTTTAAAGCAAACTTGAGGGACAAAAAAGGAAAATAGGAACCTGCGTTTTGCCGTTTGCATGAATTACAAAATAAAACAAAAAGGTTTATGTAACTATTAAAAAACAAAGGAACAGACATTACCGACTCTGTAGCTACATTACACTCCTAGCTATATTCTTGAATGTATATTTACTCGATAAACATAAAGCAAACATGGGAATCATGTGGGTCAGCCATTAACAATGAAATAAATGTACCTAGGAAATACTCGAAACACAAGGCGGGGACATTAAAAACGGAATAATGATATACACAGTACCATAGTCATATAGAACGCCGCAAGAAACAATCAACAGGGATGGTAACTGAAAACCAATAACAAAAATGCTAGGTGCGGGCTGCCAATATCCAAAAATAGACGCAAAGTTGAGCCAAAAATAACACCAAATAATACGGACATGATTACGGAGACATAACAGAGAAATAGACATACAGTAACGTTAATTAATGAACATTTATGTATCCAATTCTGAAAAATTAATATAAGCTATACAAAATTAGTATATATTCGACAATTAGCAGTGTACAATGCCCGTACATACCAAAATTATAGAATTCTAGAGGCAATACAGTATAGTCCTCGTTTCTCCGAAAATGTAGTGTTGCTACCAAGGAAAGACACCGTTTTAATGTAATAATTTATTAATAACAACCACAGTTAGCGATTGATATCAGGGATAGCCACCATTTTCAAACAAATAAAAGTGTCAAGTAGGCTACTCTGTTTCTTAACGTATTTAATCTATTTTTTAAATATTTTCATAAAGAAATAAAAGGGAAATATTACAAAGCAGATGAAGAGTTAGGAATTTCTTCTTCCTTATTTGCAACACTTTTTATATAGCGTTTAATACAAAGATATTGATCTACCAACGATAACTGTAGCTTTACAAACAAGAAAATTATATCAAAAAACGGTCAAGAGGTCCATTATATACGATAGTGGAACAAAGATAGCGTGGTGTGGGCAAAATATATTGACCAATTTGGTTCAAATTTTGCACGATAGCTACTGCGTCTAATAAGAAGCGTTTCTCACCTTAGGTCTTTCCGGATTTCAGAAATTCCAACAGTAGCCTTACAAGAAACGCAATTATATCCGAAAAAGTCTCAAGAGACCTTTTTTATACCACAGTAAAAAAAGATGGTGTTGGTGGGGCAGAAGATGACCGATTTTGTCCAAATTTTGCATGGTAGTTACGGAGCTTATTGGGCAACCTTTGCCACCAAAATCTGTTTTTGGTTTTGAAAAATAAATCGACCCACCCTAATATCTGGTGTAGTAAAAAGTAATCCATTATTTTGGCAATAGATGGCTTCAGTGATCTGTAGCTCGCGTTGTATAAGTCCGATCGGGTTCAACGAGATGGCGTTCAAACAATGAGATTGCGTACTACAAACACTGTTCAGATAGTTGTGATGAGTTGACTCAGTGTTGTGTGAGCGCGCGTCAAAATGGACAATAGCAAAGAGAAAATACGTTATATTTTACAGTTTTTCTTCGATAAAGGCGAAAACGCAAGCCAGGTGTCTGCAAATGTGAATAGTGTTTATGGTCCTGATACTGTAACAGCCAATCACGCGCAATTTTTGTTTCGTCGATTCCGTTCCGGTAATTTTGACGTCAAAGATGTACCACGCACTGGAAGGCCACGTGTCGAAAATGTCGATAAAATCATGGACATTGTCGCGTCCGACCGTCATGTAAGCACTGTTTCGATTGCCCAAGAGCTAAACATTGCACAAAAAACCGTGTGGCACCCATACATCAAGCTTCTTTTTGTATCCAGCCTT
>JAGDQP010001967.1:28353-59950 GCA_022664845.1 Lepisma saccharinum
GTGTCGAAAATGTCGATAAAATCATGGACATTGTCGCGTCCGACCGTCATGTAAGCACTGTTTCGATTGCCCAAGAGCTAAACATTGCACAAAAAACCGTGTGGAACCATTTGCATAAGGCTGGATACAAAAAGAAGCTTGATGTATGGGTGCCACACGAGTTAACGCAAAAAAACCTCATGGACCGAATTTCCATCTGCGAATCGCTGCTGAATCGCAACAAAAGCGACCCATTTCTGAAGCGGTTGGTGACTGGTGATGAAAAGTGGATCACTTACGACAACGTCACGCGAAAACGGTCGTGGTCGAAGCGCGGTGCGTCGGCGCAAACGGTGCCCAAGCCAGGAAGGTTTTGCTGTGTGTTTGGTGGGATTGGCAGGGAATTATCTACTATGAGCTTTCTCCCCTACGGCCAAACCCTTAACTCGGAACTATACTGTCAACAATTGGACCGTCTGAAGGCAGCAATCGCCCAGCTTTGGCCAATAGGAGAGGCATTGTGTTCCACCAGGACAACGCCAGGCCACACACATCGATAGTGACTCATGCATCCACCTTATAGTCCGGACCTGGCACCGAGTGATTACCATCTGTTCCTGTCCATGGCGAACACGTTTGCTGGTGAAAAATTCGCATCAAGAGAGGCTTGTGAACATTGACTGTCTCAATTTTTTGCCAATAGGGACAAGGGCTTCTATGAGAGAGGCATCATGATATTACCTTCCAAATGGCAACACGTTATCGAACAAAACGGCGCATATGTGACCTAAATCGGATCATTCTATGGTAAGTCAAGCCTTCAATGTCATGCAAAAATAATGGATTACTTTTTACTACACCAGATATATAGAGACTGTCCCAAAATTCGTGTTTAAATTTCATTGTTCCAGTACACAGAAGTAGGAAAAGCTAGGACAACAAAATTTGGAGGGAGTTTAGATGAAGGTCTGAACTTTTGTTTGACAGCAAAGTGAGATCACGGGTACAAGGAACTGACGAGATACAAGGTCAAAGGTCAAAATGTGATTTTTTTTCCTTATGGGATTTCAATGTTAAATGGTGGTCTCATATGCCATTCTTTTGAATATTGATCTCTGGTAGCAAAAATTGGTTTATGTGTATAATTTCTGATGCTAAGCAATGTGCTAATGAGAAATGTGTACAACTGTGACCCCATGACCTCTGACGTTTGCGAGATTACTGCCCCTTTCAACAACTTAACGTACAATAATTCTTTCGATAAAGGCGACAACGAATACACAAATAAAGGACCGACTGAAGAATTCTTTTGAACAAAACTGAAGTAAAAATATGTTATAAGAGGTCAAAGGTCACGCAGCTTAAATGTCGTATTTCAGACAGTGACTACTATCAAAGCATTCGACTTCCGAAACAATAAATTTGAGTTCCTATAAGATTTAAAATTAAAAATGACATGCGACTTTCGAGAATCCAAAACTTGATCCCGTGATCCTCAAAAGGTTCTGTGACCTTTTAAGGATTTGGGCCCTTTTCAGCAGCCTATTGTACAAGATTAATTCTATGAACGATGGCCACGAATACTCAAATAATGGACCGAATGAATGTTCATTTCAGCAAACCTGAAAGGTCATAAATACCACAAAAGGTCAAACGTCGGAAAACTAGTCTCTTTTTTGGCAAGTATTGACTACTATCAAACCATAGGACGTTTGAAACATTGATATGAGGTTTAAAATTTAGAATGGCATTGCAGTATGAGAAAGGAAATTGTAACTTTATTTGGTTACCTACGATATTTGTAGAATTGTCGCTATTTCCGGGGAAATTGTGAACTGTGGAAGGTTTGTAATAGTTCATTATGTTCATATACTGAGGTAGAAGCATATTTTTAGCTTCAGAGAAGTCAGTAATATTTCAGAGGTCAGATTTCATAGTAGTGTATTATGCAGCTGAGGAGCTTGAAGAATGACTGGCGTTAGTAAAATACCATTACGGCACTTATCTGCTAAGACGAAACCACGAAAAATATAGTCCATCCGTGTCCCTTCTTTGCCTCATGATTTTAAAGGAGCATTACTATTGAACAATTTCACAATGAAACTGTCTTCGAATGAAGTTATTAGTGTCGTTGAAACCGCTCTTTCTTTTTTTTTTTAAATGTGTGCATATAAATATTTCGTGGATGCTTTGTAATGGGAATTGGCGAAGAAACTCCGCGGAAAACAAGTTGCTTCCCCATATGTAGAAAGGGATGCTCGGTTATGGTTTGTTTACAGTCCCTTCGTGACTTTGAGGCATAAACATTTTCTGTTTACGTTTTGGGCACAAGTAAAAAAATCTGTTTCATTTACAAGGATGGTTGGTGTTATTCGAACAAATAATCTAGTTGAAGAGAGACAGTGAGGCCCTTGATCCTGCATCTTAAATGAGTGAGTGATTCTTGTGTTTAGTTGTGATTTTTCTAAGAACAAGAACTGTTGATTTTTTTTATTTTTGCTATAATCATATGTGTTTGTAACTGTGTATCATATTGCCGGAATGGATACTCTTTTAAGGAACAGCGTTAAGATTTGCTAGAGTGGTACGTTCTGAGTGGGAAGTCGGTCACACAAACACGGAGAAAGGCGCACAGTAGGGTGTGAAAATAAGCAACACACAACTTATTCGTCTGTATGAACAGTATCGAAATAACTGTTTCAATAAGGAGCACCTTTCACGGCGACAAGTCGGTCGACCACCAACTATCTCTACCGATGGAAATAAACGCAAAGTGGTTCGTTCTGTGCTTAGTTAACCCAGAAAATTTGTACGACGTCGAAGTGTTGCACTCAACGTTACAAGAAGTTCGTTGAATAGGATATTGCGTGTGCTGGAGGTTAGGGCGTAAAAAATGCAGATTGTACATTAATTACAAGGAGCAGATTACGGTGCCAGAATGTTATTTTGTAACTGGTTCATAGACAAATTAAATGAAAACCCTATGTTTCTATTTCAAATTATAGTGCCTGATGAAGCTAAGTTTTTTCTTAAATGGAACGGTGTCTTCATCTCCTGCACGGTTCTGGGGCCTCAGGCCACCACTGGAAGGAACTGAACGTTCTACTAACCAAAGGGGTATTATAGTATGGATGGGACTAACAGCAAATTGCGTACTTGGGCAGTTTTTCTTTCAAGGAAACGTAAATCAAATTACAAACCAGAATAGGTTGCGTCTTTCCTTTCCCTGAACTTGAACACTTAAATCTTGACCCGAACAATGAAATGTACTTCCAACAGGATGGGGGGCCAGCACATCGTACTAGAACAACACTTTAAATTTTGATAGGGAGGTTTGGAAACCGTTTATTAAGTATGAGGAGTGAAGTAGAGTGGCCAGCAAGAAGTCCCGATCTAACTCCATGCGACTTTTTTCTGTGCGATTTTCTTAAACAAGAGGTTTACAGGAATCATTCAAAAACACTTGCAGAGCTTCGACGATCGACAGAGAGTTGCGTTGAACAGATAACCCCGGGCACACTTGAAATTTTTTTCACAGACACTCAGAGTTAATTTATGCTTAGCACATCAGGGAGATCACGTGGCATAGATGACTAACAACCGATGACTTGGAGTCCAGCAAGATAAGGTACAGGTAAGGTAATATTTCAAATGTTTCTCTGTACTCATTAGATATGAAAATTAGTAAATAACGGCAGTCTCGAATGAAACTTTGAGAAAACTTAAATTAACCAATTAATGACCTCCTAGGGGACACAGTTTCTCATTCTTCTAGTGCATGTCATTGATAGTTTAAAACTCATATGAACTCACCGTCAATAAAGTGTTTCAAACGTCGCATAATCTGTTATTTGTCCTTCATGCGTATATTCCATGAGATTTCCTATCATTGAGATAATTTTGCGCAATAATCTGTTGAAAACAACGATAATCCCTAAAAGGTTACAGGGTCAAACTTTGGATTCTAGTAAGTCACATGTAATTTTTAATTTTAAATCGTATTGGAACTCAAATTTATTGTTTCAAAAGTCGAATGCTTTGGTAGTCATCAGTGTCTGAAATATGACACTTAAGCTCCGTGACCTTTGACCTATTGTGACATTTTTGATCTTTCAATTTTGCTGAAATGAAATCTTCGGTCGATCCTTTATGTGTGTATCCGTTGTCGCCTTTATCGAAAGAATTAATCTTGCACAATAAGTTGTTGAAAGGAGCGCTAATCTCTCAAAATTACAGGTGACCTTCTAGAGGTCACGGGTCACAGTTGTCCACATTTTTTTTATTAGCACATTGCTTAATATCAGACAGAAGTTATATACATACAAATTTTTGCTACCAGAGATCAATATTCAAAAGAATGGCATATGAGACCACCATTTAACACTGAAATCCCATTTTGACCATGTATCTCATCAGTCCGTTGTTCCCGTGACCTTGTTTTGCAAACAAAAGTCCAGACCTCTGAACTCCCTCCAAATTTTGTTGTCCTAGCTTTTCCCATTTCTGTGTATTGGAACAATGAAATTTACACATGAATTTTGGGACAGTCTGTATATATATATATATATATCCCGGAAGAGGCCTACTATTCCCTACTATTCTCTCGCTGTGAGCGTCACTATCTTTTATTCATAGCAGCTCCTCAATTGCATCACGATGCTGGGCGGACACCGTTCCAGACCCACACGCCTAGGAAAAATCATTGGCAGCGCGGGGAATCGAACCTGGCACCCCGCAATCCGTAGTTAGCAACGCTAACCACTAGATCAACAAGGAGGAAATATGTATTCAATATATACTGCTCGCCATTAAAAATGCAACACCAAGGAAAGAAGACAGCCCCAAATTTGACAGATACAGTAAGGTACAAGAACAAGCAAATGATTAAAGCTACCGCTCTGCGCGATAATATGGCGACAGCGAAACAGAACTGTCGAGGGTCAGTACCCTCTGGGTTTACCATACGCGTTCAGAACGGCTGCAACACGGCGAGGCATAGTAAGTACGAGCCCTTGGATTTCCTCCTGGGGTATGGCAAGCCATGTGTCCTCAACGCGATGCCACAGTTCATCAAACGTAACTGGTGGAGGTCGCTTGCGTGAAAGATGTTGTGCAATCTTGGACCAGACGTGTTCAATTGGCGAGAGATCAGGTGAACGCGCCGGCCAAGAAAGCAGGGAAACATTGTGTCCAGCCAGGCAGGGCTAGGCATCACGTGCCCCATGTATCCTGCTGGAATGTAGTCACCGGCCAGACTTGCACTAAAGGGACCAGAACCGGGTCCAGCACATCGTCGATGTACCGTTGGCTGGTCACATGTTCGTCAATGTGTAGGTGACACGAACAGGCACGAAATTCAATGGCATCTCACACCATAACACCGGTGCCGGACGTCGTCCAGCATAGTGCCACGGTACCGCCAGATACGGATGCGGCCATCATGATGCTGCAGACAAAAGTGGGATTCGCCTGAAAAGAGGATGTTCTGCCATTCTGCTTTCCATTGAAGTCGCCCATACCTATGCTGCGCAGTCAGCGGAAGCCACAGCAACGGGCGCTGTGCAAATATGCACCGCTCCCAGACGACGTACAACTGTTCGTGGTGATAGTCGGCGCTGTGCAACACCCGCCGTGTGTGCGTCGGTGTTCAGGATGTGGCTGTTCGATCCGTCAGAATCAATACGCACAATCCGTGTCCTCGCGGCCCGTGGTATGGTGCAGTTGTTGGGATCCGGAATGTTATTGCGTAGTGCTATCGTGGAGCCATCGAGTTTATATGCGCTGCACTGTGGACTCAGTCCAATACGGGAACCAAAGTCCTGGAAGGATAAACCGCACTCACGATATGCCACAATTCTTCCGCAATCAAAGGTGAAAGAAAACCTGCTGACAGGGCTGCTTCATTCGACGACGAGGCATCTTTCGACCATATACACACACATACGTCACACCATCAGTCGTCTACCACTGCACTGTGACTCTCTGGACTACCTCTGATTGTTGTTCCTAGATGGCATATCCAGTGTCTCTGATGCGTCGCGGAGCTGTCATGCTAATTAGTATGACATCTAGAACTGTAATACTTCCACATGGTTTGAAAATATTACATTTGAAATCTGAACATATTCAAACTACCGATGCTCCAAAAGCCACACAGAAGTATTTCATTAACGGTGTAGATCACCCCCGCCATCTTGGTATGACCTTTCCATTGTTTCAAATGTAAATTGCTTTACTCGTCTGATGTCTCTCAGAATGCAATATACAAATTCCGCTTTCACGAAATTTGCATTGGTGGTTATTTCGAAACTTGTAGAGTTTTGGTTTGTGAAGTTTCTTCAAATATATGAATATAATGTATTACAAATAGTTAACCATATAAATCATAATATATCAACGGGAAATTATGCTGTTCGTGTAAAATACTGCATTTTTATAAACAGCATGAGTAAAAGAAAACATGACGAAAAAAGAAGTTAAAAATTACGCTCCTGAGAGACCACCGCTTTTACAATTTCTTTCCATTTAATTTTGCTATCGGTTCTTAGCAATATAATGACAATGACAAGCTGTCTGCTGATTACTTACGTCATAACATAGCGGCGCTCGGTTCAGCGCACTAGTGGGAGATTGGAAACAAGACTTGATATCGCTTGATAAACGTAACACAGAAAAGAAGGTGCTTTCCGAAGTTTAATAGATTTTTTATTCTGTGTTACTAGTAGCTCTGGGGGTAAAGGAACCAACGGTAAGCGCGATTCCTCCGCAGTTCAATGTGAATTTTCTTGTGCACTTTTCAACTGCAGACTACTTCATTCCCTGACTCCATAAAAACTGTAATAGTTGGGATATGTGTAATACCACCAATATGTATTACTTATCAAGAACAAAATACGCACTAAAAAAATGCTGGAAGTGGGCTCTGCCTGCGGGTAGACAAGCATCTACGCGTCCAAGCATGCTCTCAAAGACATGTAACAGCTCCAACGGAGAAATGTTTATTTTAACTGAGGTGATGGTTTCCAATGGTTCTGGCAGAGGTTCAGGATTCTTCTTTTAAACAGATTTTTTTAGTAAACCCTAAAGATAATAATCTGGAGACGTGATATCGGACAAATGTGGGAACCATATGACTTTCGAGATGATCCTGTTTCCGAATAAATCAGTTGGAACTAATTATAGATCCGGTTCTACGAAACTTTTCATTCTTTCCCGTTCAATTAATCGCCTCTCTGCATTGCAATGAGGTGCTTCACTACCGGAACATATTTCTCTGAATTTAAGTTTCACTCCATCCGTATATTCCCCTCCACTAAAAGGAAGGCCAGAAACACTCGAGCCTCAAGCGAAACCACTATACTCAACCCGCCACTCTGACTGCCTTATACAAGACCAGACGCCAGGACGACGTTCGGTTCGTCACTCAAGGTCAGTCAGTACGATGTACATTAATCCCTCCCCCTCTCAGAAAGTTGCAAAGTGTATGTAGGGTATCGTATATTTTCTAAAATAACAAAGTTTCTCCTTTTTCCTAGTAAGTGTCTTAGTGTGCTAGCCAGAGGTGAAACACGTCTGTCAGTGACAGTTGGCAGCAGCAATCTTGCCAGTGTAGCTCGTAATATTGAAAAAAACATGGATTTTGGGAATAGCTCAATAATACCCTTGTTCAATGTTTGTAAGACTTAATTAACATATTTTTCTATCAAATTCAATAGATGGCTATTCAGACTGTTCTGAGGTATTGAGCAACGTTGCAATAATTTATCTCAGTGAGTTGTGTGTGTCAATATAATCGATCTGCAAATATCTGATTCTATATTACTTTATAAATTTCAGAAGCTTGGACGCCCAAACAATATATTGTGTTATCGAATTAATAAAGAACTAATAAATTAAAATACTATTTTTAATTTCAAAATTTGTACAATACTATAAAATTAAATGAGTATTCGTGGCCAGTTGAACAGGAGAAACCTTCACTTAAAATTAATTTCCAACACTGATTTTGTATTGCCACATTTTCGGTGCGCGTGATCGCGAGTTAAAACCTAGGATACATTGATCGCAATGGTTTAGAGCTTCCTTAAACAAAACCTGTAAGTCCATTCTTTATCTCGCAAACTCGTTTAGGACGTTAATGGAAACTCAAAGGATGTTCTGAGGAACTTGACGAAAACTTGAGTTGCTTTAATGAATCTGATTGTAAATCAAAAATGGCTTCTGTATAGTGAGGTATGTTCTTTTATGCTCTCCTAGTAACTCATGCATTCACGCTAATTTTATAGACCTAAAACGTCCCAATGATGGTAGGATTTTAATAATTTCATTGTAACGCACGGAAGACCGCACTTTTAAAACTACACGGAAGACGCTGATTGCTAGGAAGTTCCTTACCTACTCACTCACTCACATTCACTCTAGGGCTTACGGAACTCCCAAGTTCATCGTTGCAGTAAAAAACGTTCTTCATAGCATTCTTTCGTGAGCAAGATCAAGCCAGTTTTCATAACAAACACCTACTTCTCGAAGACCCCTTTTAACGTTATCCACCCAACGTCGTCTTTGTCTTCCTAACGGCTTCTTTCCTTCAGGCTTACCAACCACGATTGAATATAATCTTCAATTCTCTTGCATCCGAGCTACAAGGCATGCCCATCCTAGTCGTGGCGCTTTTATTATTATTATAACATCGGGTGAGTCGTAAAGTCCATGAAGTTCTTCATTACATAGTATTCTCTATTCTCCAGTCATCCCGTCCCTTTTCGGCCCGTATATCTTTCTTAAGACCCTATTTTCAAACACTCATGTTCATCTGCTATGGTCGTACTTCAACTTTCGCAACCGTAAAGTATTACCGGCAGAATAACCGTTTCGTATATTTTCAATTTCAACTTTCTTAATATTAATTGCGAGGTTATGATGCGTTGCCCGACGCTAAGCGACTTTTTATTTCTTCCATGACCGTTCTTCCGGTTCCTTACCTAACCTATTTCGTTGCTTTACGGATATAATTTAATGACTTAAAATCTACTATGATATATACCGCCCTTAACATGACTGAGAAATAGTTCGAGAGATTGAGACTGATTTGTTACTAACGTTCTAAACGAACTGGTAAACTTCTAAGGAAGGGACCTACAGTTTTTGGAAAAGTGGAATCCGAACCACTTTGTTCAATACACTCTGGAGAGAATTCAACCCGTGACAACGCACACAGAAGGCGAGAACCCATGACAACGCACACAGAAGGCGAGAACCCGTGACAACGCACACAGAAGGCGAGAGCGCTAACCTCTCGGCCACCCCGAGATCAATAAATAGTTCGAAATACTAGTTTAATCCTGAAGTCAAATTTAGAATTTTAAATTAGGAGAGTGTGTTCTTAAAGTTTGGGAGATGTGTCTACGTCTCTATTGCTCTTCCCTCGAACACATTTTAGGTTGTACCACAAGGTGTGACTACATCGTGCGTCAAAGCAGAACTTGAGAAAACATTAATTTTGATTCTGAGATTTAAGTAATTTCTAGTGTTAGGAATGACACTCACTGACGAGTGACTGGAAAGGTATGGGTAAGATAACGGTCAGAAGAGTTCCACATGCTTTTAACATAACATCCCGGTTTCTGTTTAGTGGCGATGAAAAAAAAATGTAAAAAAAAAAAATCAAACAAATAGTCAGTTTAATAAGTTAAACTCAGTGTACCTTCCAGCGGAGATTCATAAGTTTCGTTCTTCAAGGTCACATTACATTAGCTGAATAAATAATAATTTATTCATCAATATATAAAATGTTAACATAGAGAAACTTGACTCAGCTGGTAAAACGATATAATTGAGTTTACTACAACTTTTATCAAAGGGTACCACACAGCACGATAGTTAGAAAAAGAACTCAATCTTTTTTTTTTTAAAAAAAAAAAGCTCTTTAATTGACTGAGAAAAAAGCATCGTAAATTGTAGACGAACTATAAACGACCAATTTTCGCAAGAGACCTAGAAAAATACAAACTTGTTCAAATTTATCATTATTTTGTTTTACAAAAACTGAAAACTCAAACCTGGTCAGTGTAGGAACGGTTAGAGACAAACGACAAAGTAACATTCCACTGCGAAGCATTTGCTGGAAGCATTACTGCTTTCATCTCAGGAAATCTGCTGCTGAAAGACATTGTTTGCCAGTGGAGGGGAGTATGCTCTACCGGTAACAAGTTCCAGAGATTGGTTTCGACGCTTCAAAGACAACAATTTTAACGCGAAGAACAAAGAGTGTCCTGGTCAGCCAAAGAAGTATGAAAATCGCGAATTGGAGGCACTACTGGACAGATAGTTGTCGAAAAACTACCTGTCGATGAGAAAGTTTAAAAGCAATGGGAATGATCCAGAAGGGCGGAAACTGATTCCCCCATGAATTATGGGAAGGAGACGTTCGATAAAAGTTAAACCATTTGTGAAGTGCTGCGGCAAAGACAAAAACGGTAGTCGTTTTTGCATCGAATAGTGACTGGCGATGAAAAACGGATTGGTTACGATAATCCTAAGTGCAAGACATTATTGGTGCGTGTCGGCGAACCAGCAACCTCAACGTCAAACGCTGATATTCGTGGAAAGAGGTGATGCAACCAGGTGAACGATACCGACAATAATTATTGAATTTGAAACGTGCATTCACAAACAAACGTCCGTAATACACCACAACGCATGACAAGGTTACTCTCCTCCACAACAACGATAGACCGCATGTCGCCAAACCCGTGGACATCTTGGTGAAACTTGATGGGTCTTACCCCATCTGCTCTATTCCCCGGACGTACCTTCGTGGGATTACCATTTGTTTCGGTCGCTACAATATGCCCTTTCTGAGCAGCACATCTGTTCTTTCGCTGATATCCAAAAATGTCTCGATGACTGGGTCACCTCAAAAGGCCATGCATTTTTCTACTGCGGAATCCATTAATGCTTTGTTTAGATTACTTAAATTTTACGATGGTAAGAATTATGAGTAAAACGAACTTGCGTTCAGACTACCGAACTTAACTTGATTATCGTGCTTGTACAATCATTGTCTGTGAACAAATAGGTAAAGGTTTCCGTAGAGTAAAGAATCTTCTTGTTACACGGGAGAGGATTAAATTATAAAAGAAATGAACACAAATTAATTGATTGAAGCGTCATATTTTGTAGATTAATTCTGCCATCATTATTGTGTACTTTAAAAGTTATATACACCACTAGGATACTATATATTTCGATAAAGAAAGAAATAAACACACGAAGTGAGCCCCGCCTAACTTGCGTTTAGACAGTCGTTTCTTACTAACGTTACAAGATAACCGTCGTAAGTTGACGCTAGTTAAATTTGAAACCCGCGCTAACGGTAACTACCGTTTACATTACTAAAATGATCATGGTCAACGCTAACCATGGTATTATGTTAGTAATGTAAACAAGGCATAACGATGATAACAGGTTGTAGCTTCCAACGGACACTACTTCGAATAGAATATTATATACAATTCTGTGGCAAAAACAGCGAGAATTCATTCAAGCACCCAATACACTGTGACGTAGTTATATTACCGCTTAACATGACGTATTAACACAGCTGAAGTTTACGAAGAATACACACACACGAGTAGGAAAAAAAACATTATTGTAAGAAAAGAAGAAAAAAACCGACAGGTTTAAGGAGAATAAAGAAAACTATATGTTTATAACTCGAAGAAGTTTATGATCGTAATTAGGTTAAACTGCAGGAAAGAACATTTTAAAATTGTCTTCGTTCACATACAAAGAAATAACGGTTATCATAATGTCTTTTCTTTTCATCCTTTCTCATTCAACTGCTTTAACAACTAAAGAAAGAAAAAAGATTTTTTAAAAAAACTATCCAAAATATGTATAGGAACAACCATTTAGGAAATAATATCTTTTCTTTCGGAAAAAAGAATGTGCCATTTTCAGGTCTTCCCAGACCGAAGTAAAAACTCTTTTTGGCAATGATGGAAAATTTTCCGTTCTTCTATCGTTTCCAGGAAAATGTATCATCTTTCAATTTCCCTGGAAATCTGGATATCCCTACGATAAGCAAGATACTTGGACGGGTTTCTTAATGAAATGGCATACAAGGAAACAAAATATATATATATAAAAAAAAAAAACAATACCTTCCCCTTTGGAGACACAGATGTATCTTCACATCAATGGCTTATATATGGCTTACCACGATTATTTTATTCCCATCATTCTCTTCTTTACCATGGCTATAAAAACCTGCCATTAAAATATTTCTTTTTAAATTATATAAATACTTTCTCAATAATAAATCCCACAGCTGCCCTGGGCATTTCTATTAAAAATTAAATTACCATTATGGTACTCATAGTACTTCTAACAAGACCCATAATCGAAAGATCATTACATTATCACAATATACATATATTAACAAGAAAAATTCAATGTCAACTTCACTCAAGTTCCATTAGACCGTGATAAAAGTTCACACAAATCTTCGCACTATTCATTGTTAATTCAATAATAATGCACTTCGTACAATTTATACATGTTAAATAAAGCACTCCGAAAACGACGAATCATCTACATACATGCACACGTACACAATTGCTCACTCACTCACTCATTCACACCCACACACAGCGTTTCTTCCGATGTCACTTTAAATTTATTATGCTTGTTACTAGCAATGAAGAAAACTGTTAATTTTTCGACATCACTACGTGAAATATCTTTTCATTTTCGTTTATAACATTATTTTGTACATAATTAACAATACATCACAGTGATTATTCTTTACAAATACTTCACAAAAAGCACTTTTCAAAGCTGAGTTTCCACAGAGATACGAGTTACAGAGTCACCACCTAATTCTTGCGTTGCTTTATGTAATTTTGAGCTATCAGTTATTATGTCTGTACTAGAGGCTACTTTTTCTTTGGGGCACGGATCACCCTGAGGTGTCTCTTTTTCCTCAGAGAGATTTTCTTCACTAGATTTTTCTGTGGTTTCATTTTCCACGGTCCTATCGCCCAAATCGGGCGATTCAACAGCGTTCTTTGATTCACCGTCATCTGTTGTTTCTTCGCTGTCACCATGTGCACTGTTGTTATTAGTACCGCTCGTGGGACTTGCCAAAATTTCCTCGTTTAAGCACACAGTATCAATACTCACTGTGCTGTTGGAAAATATCGCAGCGGGACCAAGACTACACACGGGTTGGTTAGAAATTGTGTCCTGTTTCTGAGACTTCAAATCATCTTCGACAGTTGTTGGCAGAATTGTACTTGATAGAGTTTCTATCTTTTCATACACTTCTTTCTTTGGCTCTGGCTTTAAGAAATTTTCTTCGGGCTTTGAAATGTCCCCTTTGTCCATTTGTTGCTGTTGTGCCTTGTCCTGCTGATGATGTGCTATCAAATCACACGCTTTACCGAGGATCACTACACTATTAAGTATGCGAAAAGACATCAGTGCTAAGTATGCAATTACAAGTAAAGTTAGCGCTGCGGGTCCCTGGATGTGAACAGTCTGTCCTAGAACTCGCACCATAACCACACCTAATGGAAGAGGAATGAACCCCATTCGCCGTGCCACAAGGTCAGAGTGATCAGAAAAGGCCTAAAAAGTTAAAAAAAAAATTAATGGTAGTTTTTAGTATTTTAACATTTATTGTCTTATAAATTTATTATTTATTTATATCTAAGATCAGGTTGCCAGGAACATGGTATCGGGATAAACAAAGAAAATAAAAGATTGAAGGCAGAAAAACCCAAAAATTAATAATGGAAGCTGTTAAGAAGAGTGTGTAGAAACCAAAAACTTCAGAGGGCATTCGGAAGAACATAACGTTATACAACATATCGGCAAATCTAGGAAGAAACGGACATTTGACGTAAATATTTGTCTTTGTCATCAAACTAATTTTTATGTATCATTACAAAGAAGACATCACGCAGAACCAGAAATAATCAATTTGTTGCACGAAAGCCTTTTTAAGGTTTGGAATTACAGCTGATGAAATAATAGGAAAACATGCAAAACTGATAAAAAAAAGGTCAGATTCTGTGAAAGAAAAAGAAAGAGAGAGTGAGTTATTTTATTAATATGAAACAATCCACACTAAATCACGATCAAAATATTCTAAATACAGTACGGTATCCTCTGTTTAAATAAATCCACTTCAATATCTCAAGATTTGTCTTCAATAAAGGTTGTATGTTTGTATGCACGTTTCTTTTTCTTTCTAACGTGATTTAATCTCACGCAGGCACTTTATTTCTTTATTTTTACAGCATTCAAACGATATTTTTATCATAGATGATCACAGTTTTTCGTATTGTTTAAACTGGTTCATTCAGTCACATTTTGGTTACTACAGTCTTAACCTTTTGACTGGCACATGATCTGCTCAAGATGGTTACCAGATTCTACCATCGTCGTTTTTCAGCTTACACGCTCTAATTTTGTTCTTAACAACGGGTACTTTACCTCAGCAATTTTTAACCCTCCTGTTAACTTGATGTCCTCTTCCATGTCTTTACAACTGAAGAAGCATTTGAACCTGAAAGTGCTATTATTATTGTTATGTGTATTGATTTTTAGTACACGGGGAAGTCCTGCAAAAGCAAAACAAGTGCAAGTCTCTGTATGATGCAATTCCAGATGGAAAAAATGTAATGTACGGGTGTGTTGGAGTGTCCTGTGCACGGTGGAAAAGAAAGTAAAAATATTGTTTTACACTGAAATGTGAGCTCCTCATTTATTAGAGTCACAACCGTAACAAAAATCCGTTACATTGTAAGATAGTTTTCACAATTTGCAATGAAGTAAAGCTTCTTCCGCGTTTCAAGGATAACGAATAACCATCTTCCTATTATTTATCTCACAATTCTCGTGGAAAGAATCATAACATTTTCTTACCTGCGTACCTAGACACTTCTCTCATATAATGTACACATGCAGTTGTTATTATCATGATATATTTCGCGAAAAGTAGCGTTCCTATCTTCAGACGAAAGAAATTAAAAGGATAAAAAGGTAGGTGAGGGAGTAATCAACCTGCTGAGCTCACAAGTCAGCCTTCATTCCATTCCTTATTTACAACTCTGCCTCTTTTCTCAAATAAAATTTGTACTGGATCTATCCACAACAAATCATAAAAAAAAAAAGTCACCACGATAGTTGGATGAAACTTGGTATGGTTATGGAATTTCTGACGCTGAGGCTAAAAATGTAAATTATACTGAAATCGGTGGTGGGGTTCAAAAGTTATGGAGGTTCGAAATTACGGTAAAAATTGCCCAAAACGTGCGCACGACACCCATAATAATAATAATAATAAAAAGATAATTTTCTTTATATTCGTCCTAGAGACTTCAATTTTGTTTAATGGTATCCAGAATGAAATGAGCTATAGTCTGGAGTAAAATGTAGGATACACCGCAGAGTAGCGGGTCAGGTACAGTTCTCGCAAGAATTACAGACTTCCGAATTCAACCTGATATTTCATCACCTTTAGTGACTGTCACCTTTAATAGTGACAAAAATTGTTGTACGGATAACTGGTAACATGTACTTGCACTATGCCAAAAAGTGTGATGGAGAAAAGAGGGTGGGCCTGGTGACAGTCCTGTAACAGAAAAGGTTGTTGGGCAGTAGGTCCAAATTGGCCACAAATAATGATGGGGAGGCAAGCGAAAAACACAAGTGGCCACCACGGCCGCCATACTGAATATGATTTTTTAAATAGAAAGGTAAGCATGCGACACATGTTTTATTATAAGTTTTTTCTCACGAATTCAATGTCGCTGTCCGTTTTGTCCTGCCTTGGTCTGTGCCACACACCTCTTCCACTCCTCATGCACAACCAGCAGTGTCTCTGGACGCATAGCAGCACATGCTTCCTCAATCCGCTGCACCAGATGCTGTAAATTCCGGATCTTGACGGAGTATACCATGGACTTAAGGTGGCCCCACAGGTAAAAGTCGAGAGGCGTGAGATCCGGAGGGCAACCTTAATTGCCTGGTGTACTCCGTCAAGATCCAGAATTTACAGAATCTGGTGTAGCAGATTGAAAATGCATGTGCTGCCGTGCGCCCTTAGACATTGTTGGTTGTGCACGAGAAGTGAAAGAGGTGTGTGGCACAGACCATTGTTGCACCGGGTAGTCATTTCGAGCACGTGTTGTACGAGTATACAGAAGGAGAAAACAGGCCATAATTAGTCAATCGTTTTTGACAGGACAAAATGGACAGCGGCATTGAATTCGTGAGAAAAAATTATATATATATAAAAACGTGTCGCATGCTTACCTTCCTATTTTTAAAAAAAAACTTAGTGATATTCAATATAGCGGACTTCAATATGGCTGTGGTGGTCACTTGTGTTTTTGCGCTTGCCCCACCCCTATAAGCATCATTTGTGACTAATGTGGAACTCCAGCACAACAGCCTTTTCTGTTACAGGACTGTCACCTGACTTTTGGCCCACCCTGTATTAACAAAAACTTTTTTTTTTCATCCACTTCTCCTTGTTTCTACATCACACTTTTTGGCTTAGTGCAAGTACATGTTACCAGCTATCTGTACAATAACTTTTATCACTATAAAAGGTGGAGCCGGTGGTGAAATACCCGCTGAATTCGGAAGTCTGTAATTCTTCAAAAAGCGAGAACTGTATCTGACCTGCTACTCTTCGGTGTATATATTTCACTCCAGATGATAGCTCATTTCATTCTGAATACCATAAAACAAAATTGAAGTCTCTAGGACGAATACAAAAAAGTTATCCTTTTTTCCTACTTTAATATGGGTGTCGCGCGCACGTTTCGGGCAATTTTTGCTATAATTTTGAACCTCCTTAACTTTTGAATCCCACCAGCGATTTCAGTACAATTTACATTTTTAGCCTCAACGTCAGAAATTCTATAACCATATCAAGTTTCATCCAAATCTCAGATGGTGTGTGTGACATGCCGTAAATGATCTGACATGGAATGACCCTACTTTTATTTTATCTTAAAAGGTATTTCTGCTCAAATTGCATTAAAATATAAGCACTTTTGCGACCTTTTGATCTGATTGGAACCACTGTTTGTAGTGATATTGAGAAACCCAAAATGTTATGATATTTGGGAAATTTGAATGGGTATTTTCGGGACGGGCGTAAGCGATAGTGCTGTTACCACCTGGAGTTAGACCACTGTGAAATTTACTAAAATAAGGCTAGTGTGTAAAATACCATGTCCTCCGATTACTTTGAACAATCATTACACCTTACCTGCATATCAAAATTTGATCAAATTTGGTAAAAGGATGTGCAGTAAGCATAAAATTGTAATAAGCATTGTAAATACCTGTGATATAGGTGTACCAAATTTTATAATTGATGTCTGGAAAGGATTTTTTTAAGTATATGTAAGACGATTTGTTTATATCATAATGCTAGCTCGAAACTTACCGAAACTTTGCAAAAGATGTGGATAAATATACGTAAATTTATGCGGGGCTCGGGTGTTGTGTTGACAAATGCACTTAAGTGCCAGATGAATTTACATACCCACACAATATTGCGTAGGGCCACATTTTTCCTTGACAACCGCCGCTACACGCCTCGGCATGAATTCCACAATTTAAAGGAAGTGTTCTTGCGATATTTCAAGCCATGCATGCATGTGAAAGGCAATCCACAAACCCACAGGTTGGATAGTAGTGGGTTCTGTGCACAAAAATTGCGACCCACATGGTCCTAAGACCTCGAAAACCAAACCAAGGTTACTAATTTTATGGAATATTCCTCAACGAACTGTTGTAATGGCCACCAACGATCAATGTGAAGATGCACGGTTCTTTGGGAAGCACCCATCGCCATCAGAAAGGGCTATGGATATGAACGCAGACAGTCAGAGTACGGAAACTCCTCAAATACACCAATGGTCTCAGGAACGAGCAACTGAAAACGACCTACTTCATCACCGTCCCTGCACATGCCTGGACTGACATTGCATGGCCCGAAGAGCCCATTGCTTCATGAGGTAGACACCGAGTTCTCACACATCCGTCTGTACGCAATAATTCAAGTCGCCACTTCGCAGACCAAGAAACTTGACGTCGTTCCCACATTGTCCAGTTACGGTATTCCCTCGCCCGGACGAGGTGTCTAACTCTATTCACAGCTGCGCCTATGGCACCCAGTTACATCGACGTTTTCGGTTACCAAATGCGAAATAATACCAAGAATGTTGGATGGTTTGCTTGTTGACAGGTTTCTGACAAACACGTCACCAACAATGAATTCGCTGGTAGTTATTGCAGATTCATCACATTTTCGATAGGGTGTAGTATATAATAATACGTACCTTTAATTAGCAATCTCTTGGTCCTATATTAACGAAAAAAAAAAAAAAAAAACTCGCGAAACGCTTTATGCTCTCCTCCGCAGAGCTTCGTCAGGCAAACAACGAATTTATTGTGTGAAAATGTGTTTCTGTATATGTAGGTGTATTTGAAAATGTAAATAGAAGTGCAGAAGTGCAAAGATATGAAGAAAAAAGTGTGAGGATCAACGGCGAAATTATGTGTTTCCATGCTTTTGGACATTTATATATTGAATCTGAATTTCCAGAAACACGGAGATGTAAACATTTCACATTTTTAGTGATTCGCGAAAAGATTTATTTCCGTTAACGGACCTAGGACAAGAAGCTGTTTAATATGGCCGTACCCAGCTAAGTGTGAACGAAAGACGAGTAGCATTTTGTTCGATTTCTGACCTCTCAAAATTTGAAACAAACTTTTGAGATCTATTGTCGAACGCAAAGGTGGGCCATGAATATCCCAGGAACAAGTGTTCCAACACGCTAACAAGTTCAAGAATGCTGATATTGTGTTGAACATACCTCGTCCAGGCCAGGCACAAAGTCATTACCCTGGAAGACTGAAAATGACTACTGTTGCCAAGGGAATGATTCGTGAAAACGTGCACATTACCGTGGCAGAGGTGGCTGACATGCTTCATATGATTGTCGATAAGATATAATGAATTTTATGGGTGATATCAGCACTTTGGCTTACGCCCGTCCCGGTATGATTGTCGAATGTACCATCCATAAACAGCTAAAGTATCAGTAGGTGTTCAAAAGATGGGTACACAGCCAACTGATTCCCGGACTATAAGAACGGGAAGTGGATGGCCGTGGAGTTGCTCTTCCGATATGAGATCATAGATTTATTGTATCGTATCATGACTGAGTAAAAAAGTTTCGGACAAAACCATCGGCTTGAAAACGGATGCTGCCTTTATTCTGGGATCACCAGAACCTATATTTGAACTACATGGACAAAGGTCATACAGTTACCAACGAAATCTAATAACTGTAACGGAATCACCTGCATCTTGCGATTTGCCGGAGATTTTAGGCTTTATTTATTGGCCACTGGTATGTTGCTTAAATCTGACATGGCTAAGGACGGCCAGAACCATCCAATAACTCTGATTTGAGTGTGTCACACACCCAATGTATTCACCTGCCCTATCTCCATCGGACTAATACATTTTCTTATTTCTGAAAGTGCATGTTTCTTTTAACTCAAAACTGTGATAATTCGCAACATTTTCCGACTCTCATGTCACTTGGGGCTTTTGAACTTTGTTTCACGATCATAATTTTGGAAAGTACTTACATGTTTCTGCCTGGTTTGTGCCATGTCATATGCTAAACTTGTTGTATATTCCCTGTAGACATCAACAGGTAGCTCGTTGAACCGAGTAATAAAGGCGTGTTTAATCCAGTCCACAAACACTTCAGCCAGAAGCACCATCACACAGTCCGGAAGCAACACCCAGAAGCGTTCTGAGGAAGAAAAATTTGAATAATTTAATGAAATCATCTCTAACAAATCCACACTTGCACATCTACAGTACGTCCACCACAATATCTCACTCACTTTGAATAGTAACAAAAAGCAAGCTTTTCGTGAAAACACACTAAACGATGAGCGGAACAGCAAATAAATCACACGAGTTTTATTTTTTTAAATACAAACTGGAATACAACTAACGTTCTGATGCACAGCTAAGAATGTATTGTGTTTATTTATGTGTAATACTAAACGACAAAACTTCGAAAATGTTTACGTCTTGAGATAATTAAAATTACATACAATAATAATTCGTATTAACTTAGTAAACTACAGCAACAGCAAAAAGCATTTGTGTAACGATAATTCTTGTTCTTCTGCATAGGGTCTGATAGGCTCATATGTAAATGCACACACAGTGAACCAGATTTTATTTTATTTATCTCGTAGCAACTAACAAGTAAAATATGACTAAATTATAAGTTGCGAAAAGTAATTAAAACATTATAGTATAGGTCGTTCCTTCAAATGGTGAGGAGTTGAGAGACAGGTATTAATGTGTAATCCTCTTAAAATAATATTTTTCCACTCCTTTGTTACTAATAATCAAAATACGCTTTCTATTTTGACCAGCGTCTCCGTTTTTCCTCTCCTTAAAATAGCATACTGAAGGATGAATAATTATGAATTGCAATATTTATGCAGCTCCTTCATCCCCCATCCCCATCAAAAATCTTCACAGGTATTTTGCTTGTCAACGCAGTGTCAATTTCAAATAAACTAATTCCTTATCTTTAAAAAAAAAAAAAAAAAAAAACGAAAATGGAATTAGTAAGCGTTCAAGTAACCTTAAAATTCTTTTAAAACTATTTAACTTCATATTTCATATACGAAGGAGGACCAAGGACCAATCATTCTTTGTGCACAGCCCCACAATTTCGAAGAATTTTTCCCAGCTTCGGTCCTCTTACGTCATAAAGCAAATGAGGCATTGTCTCGTAGTTCTGGCTGGTACATTTATGTTAACTTTAAAAAGAAGTGCCGAACAGTAAATATATCCTTCCACAATTATCTTTGGAAAAAGCAAGTTCGCACCCATTGTTCTGCATATTTTTACTCAGATTGATGTGTCCTACTCGATATGGGTTGCGAACCACAATAGACTTAAAATCCTAAAAGTCGATGTCGCTTCACCACACCTAGAGATATACACGCTACTGAAGTCACATTAGTTCTTTAAAATTAGTCTTTTGATCTTAAGTTACCCCTATACTTTTTGACTTCTTCCTGTTCTATGTAGTAAAAAAAAAGTACGCGATGCGCACGCGCCGTTGTAGACGTAGCACTCCAGATATTCTCGATCTACGGCACGAACTGAGGTGGGATGGTCAGTCCCACGCTCGACCTCCTTTATCTCCCAAGGTGCCAGGAATCAAGGACACTCTGGTACTCAGACTGATAAGAGGCTGAGTGCACCTCAGAGGGAACACTGTGAGAAAAGTCTCCAGGGTCCTGGCCGGGATTTGAAGTCAGATACGCTACCGTCTGAGCCTCGGCTACTCCTGTTCTATATAGTAATCGCAAATAATTAAATTCTCATTCTTTTTCCTGCTAAAGGTACTATGTGAGAACTAACGAACTTCAGAGATAGCACCACTCATTCAATGCCTCAATATCTTTTGTAAAAGAAGGGCGCAGATTAACATGAAACTCTGAAAAAAAAAGTCTTACGATCGTCTGCATACGTAAGGTAGGAAATCTGAATGAAAACCTTAACCACTAACAAAAAGCATAAAAAGTAGCGAACCTTGCGCTATAACAGATGTTCCACTCACTGGCCTTTACATACTTTCCTGGACTACAACTTCTGATTCTCGAAGCTGAATAAATGATCAAATCCAATTTATGACTGGTACTACCAAACTACCACTTTTCGTTTAGCTAACAGAAGGTCGAAGTTGACTGAGTCGAAGGTCTTATCAAAGTCTGTATAAATACGAGACACTACTACAATTCATTACAGGTTCTCAGTTTCTTTTTTTTTTTTTTTTTTTTTTAATGGAAACACCATGAGCCATATTCTACTTATCATAAAAAACACCAATGTGGAATAACAATGTACTCCTTGATTTGCCGAACTTTGCGCTACTGCGCAGAAGGTATGATTACTAACATAATTGCCATTACACTTCTGAAACAAAGTGTTGTGAAAATTAAAATTAAAGGTTTTCTTAGATACATTCCTATATAAGATCAATTATTCTCTTATTTTTTCACATGAAAAGAATACTTTAGAGATTTGTGACAAATCTGGAGAAAATACGGTCATTCTTGAATATAAACAATATTATTGTCATTACTTCAAGAAGCAATTAGAAAATAGAAAACATTGTACAGTAATTACGAACATAACAACTAGAAACACTTCAATTACTTTGTAGATAAAGTGTTTAATTTATTTAATTTGGGAGTTGTCTTTTATTCATCATTTAAGCGTATGTACACGGATTTCAGTATTATCCATCTACATTTAAAAATTTTCGACAATACTACTGTTTCGACTTGTAACAATAATTCTCAGTCTCACCCCTTCATTCTCCTTGGAGGTTTAAAGACAGTAAATAGAGACAATACTACAAAAATGCAGCATAATAATATTCGTACATTTTATTACATATATTTTACTCACTGAAATAAAACTTCTACATGTAGCAAAATTTGAGAGAGATTATTAGTACAGGTATTTTTGTAAAATATTGTGTTTGTTTTCGCCGGATTAAACATCTCTTGACAAAATTTCAGTTAGAGGCAGGTCCCTGTCAAGACAAACCTTAAGATATAATGTTTCACCTTAAGAAAATACTTTTTATTAGACGGTACAATGATGCAACTCATTCTAAAAGTCCCGTTTCGGAAAGTTACAACAGAAAACCAGTATGTGGAGAAAAGTGTAGCGTATTTCGCAGGAGATTAGTAAATAACTTATTATGTCACCTAAGAGTAGTTTCATTTCAAAACTCAAGCGAACCCTTTACAGTAGTCCGTCGCTTCCGTCGTGAATTTTTGTTGTCTTGTACTTTCTCTTTGAATATTTGCGCTACACAAACTGCGCGGACTATCTCACACGTGACAACATTGAACAGATTGTTTTAAAAATTATTTCTTATTTCTGACGTCAGAAAACTATACCCCAAAAGGTGAAAAGGTGAAGGTCACTCCAGGTAGAAATATTTTCGACACACCAGACCACCTGTCGTTAGACATTGAACTTCAGTTTCCTCCCCCTCGCCGCTGGCGCTGTTCTATTCAGCGAACTATGCCCCTGTGGAACAAAACGAATTGGGACTTAGTGGCAACTGCAATAAAAGCAATACCGTGGGAAATTTTAAAAGCAGGATACGTGGAAGATGCCTTGGATTTCTTTTATGCATGTTTGGACGCTGTTATAAAAGACTATGTTCCTGTCAAGAAATCAAAATCCAGTAAGTTTCCAATGTGGTATAGTCAGGAAACGAAACTTGCCCTTTAAGAACAAGAAGTGTGCATGGTCGCTCTGGAAACAGTATCCCAATAATGAAACTCATAATGTTTTCATCTAACAACGCAAGTTATGTAAAGCTCTCCTCCATAGAGATTATGATAATTATACTGAATCTGTTTCATCACAAGCTGTAACCAATCCTAAACGCTTCTGGTCTCTTACAAACTGCAGGCGACAAAACTCAGGTCCATCATCTCTAGTGTCATACAGTGAACGTACTGCTTCATTCAACGAAAGGGCTGATTTATTTAATGACTGCTTCTATGACAATTTTAATGCTTGTTCAGATCCTCCATTTTTTCCTGATGTAAAGTCTAAAACTCCCCATTGCCTGTCAGATATAAACACAACCGCTGTGGAAGTGTATCGTCTTCTAACATCTCTAAAATCCTCCAGAACCTCTGGACCTGACAAAATTAATTCCATATTTTTTATTAAACTAGCCCAACCTTTGTCTGCACCTCTCACCATTCTTTTCAATAGGTGTTTCTCGGAGGGTTATTTCCCAAACTCCTGGAAACAAGCAAATATTACTCCGGTTTACCAAAAAAAAAAAAAAAAAAGTGAAAAATCCTGTGTTAGTTCATATAGACCTATTTCCCTTCTTTCTACCCTCGGTTTGTGAAAAAATCATCACAAACAGGATTCAAAATCATGTCCTCCCATTTCTTTCTCCCTCCCAGCATGGCTTTGTATCGAATGGATCCTGCGAAACCAACTTAGCTGTCCTACTGTCTCACGCCACGGATGCCCTAGCAAATAGACAAGAACTTGACGTCATATACCTAGACTTCTCCAAAGCATTTGAAACTGTCAATCACAAACTTCTTATACACATGCTTGCTTCCAGATTTAGTATACCCCTCCTTCAGCCTCTAACATCATATTTGGTAAACTCTATTTTTATATGGGCCAGTTTAGTAACTTCGGACTTCGGCCCATCACGATTTGCCTTTAGCTGTTAAGTGTTAAAATCCACACCCATGCCCCTGCCGGGACTAGAACCCGGGACCGTTGAGTCGATAGCCTACCGCCGCAGACCGCTCGACCACCCGGCCGGCCTAACATCATATTTGTCTTGACAGAGAAAAACGTGTCGTCTTCTCTGGTAGCACATCCAAGTGGCTCCCCATGCTTTCAGGTGTCCCTCAAGGAAGTTCCTTAGGGCCAGTTTTATTTACCCTCTTCATTGATGACATGTGAACAAATAGATAATTCTTGCTCGGTACTTCTTTACGCTGATGACTGCAAAATTTTTAAGACAATTCTAAATCTACAGAAGATACTTTCTTCCTTCAAGCCGCTATAGATTCTGTTGAAATGTGGTGCAATAATTGGTTACTGAAAGTCAATCCTTGCAAAACTGTTGCAATGCGTTTCTCACTCAAAACCCATAACACAAAATGTACGTACACATTAGCCTCATCTAATATACCATGGGTAGACCATTACGAAGACCTGGGTATCATATTTGATGAAAAACTCAATTTTATTCCTCATATTGAATTCGTAACTTCTAAAGCACTCAAACTTCTTGTACTTCTCTATAGGTTTACCGATATTAAAGATTTCAGAGCTCTTCGGTCATATTTTCTCACTTGTGTACTTCCTACTATTGAATACTGTTCATCTATCTGGTCTATGGCTTGTGAAACCAATTTATCTAAATTGCACAAAGTCCAAAATTTCTTTATCCGCATTGTACAACACAGGGTACCCTACCTCCAACACAAATCTAACGTAGAGATTTTGAATTCTCTTGACTTAAAAAAAATAGACACACGAAGAAAACTAAATGACTTAAAATTTCTTTATAAAATAATAATGCAAGGCACACTCAGGACCAACGACCTTCCTCCACTTTTTAACCTAAGAGTACCCAGACAAAATTCTCGTTCACAACATCATTTCTACCTCTCAGAACCGAGATTGTGTTTGGTCGAGCGATCTCTTGTATATAGATTATCACATTTTTACAATACTCTTCCTTTGCCACCAGATTTCTGCTTCAGTAAAAGTAAATTTCTAAAGGCTTGTTATATGAAACTAGAATGAATGAATGAATGAAAAAAAAAAATGTATTGTTTCCTATTGCATAAGTCTTTGTTGTTATATTATTTTTATTATTTATTGTTTGTTACAAGAACGGTGTACAATGGCGTTTGCTATATCCGTGCTAACTTCTAATAAATAAATAAATAAATAAAATCATAATCTAATATTTCATTTTATGTAAAATCATTGAATATACGCGTAATATTCAGTACAATATATTAAATATGTAATAAAATAATGACATATCGATGTCAACGTCGTAATCGGCCAAGATTTTTACTTTATGCATCTATACGAAGCAAAATATAAAATGGTGCAACTTCACCAAAAAACAAGTGTAATTTTTTTTAACTATAAAAATCCATCATTTATTTTTAATCTCCTTGAACTTTCTAAATAAATCAATTTTTATCATTTAAGGTAACTCATAATGGTTACAATTTTGTCTTTGAACATATTCTTCTGCTGAAAAAAGAAAATCCTAACCTGGATCATGAAGAACTTGGGAAGGAAGTGGCAGCAAACAATAATTGTTTCTTTCGCTGTTCTCACAAATCCAGTTGCTAATTAATTCGGGCAATAATGAAGTGAATACAATACAAAATCACCACATTTTATGATAGTTGGAATAATACGTAAACAGGGCATTAGAAACACAAATTCTTAAACCACGCCTCGCGATAAATGTTGCTGCCTACTCGTTTTCCCCTTCGTTCCTTCCCGCCATCTCCAGGAAAATTCCGGTATAGTACCGTAACCACAACAGAAACCCTAGCCGCTTCCCTTCTCTCAGAAATTGTGCTTACCAAGATACTGAGATTGACGTAACGTATAGATTCCACTAAAGCCCAGAAAGGGAAATTAAATACATTAATAATTTCAATAAGTGTATTGCTCTTTAAGAATATTTTGCAAATTAAGCACACATATATAATGCATGCACAAAAACCATTTGTACGAAGCATCCTGGAATTCTGTCACATAATGAACATAAAACATTCTTGAATATTACACTGCACAAATTTAAAATAAAACAAATATCTCACCTTCTTTCCAAGCATATTCCTTCATTGTCTGAAGTACAACAATAAAAAGCAAAACGAACAGGTGAAACCTCTCCCGAACATCACTGCAGGATACTTGGAAGAGATTGTTTTTATCGAATTTCTTGAATACACTGCCTTTTAGCTCCACAAACTGAAAAGAATAAATAAAATTTAAGTTTTTTAGTGAACGATTGAGGAATTGCTTGCTTTTAAGATTACACATACAAAACTTAAAAGTAAGACAGTCACTTTCCTGTGGAATCGTCCTATACGTCCGTTAATACGTTCTTTATCTAAACAAATGTTTATGTAAGTTCATATAATAGTTCAAATGGGGTTTTACGAATATAAGTTTGAGAAAAAAATAACTTCTGTTTCACTCAACGTTCTTTACGGTTGAATGTTGTCCCAACAGGCTAAATGAAGCACAAATAGTAAATGCTTTAAAGAAAACTTTAATGAAGCTTGCTGACTGTATATACTACAATGAGTGTGACACGTATTGGCTCGGAAGAGTCAGGCAATAAAGGATAAAGATAAAATGAATTGTATGAGCGGTAAGGTAATAGAGGAAAGTAGTTAACAAAATGTCCGCATCGTCAAATTAGCACAACTTACAATGAACTGAACATTAGATACATTTTTCACATGCTTTAGGTTACAGATTCCTACTCTATAAAAACTTCTGGAAACTCTTGCCTTATACAGAAGATCCAAATTACTGCAATGAAACTGTACACTTAACTCAGGCTTCTTTCACTTGGAAGCATATTTATTTTACGTTGAAAAGGAACATATTCCTCAAATCATAATTTTGTTCTTTTCACATTAAACAGAAAAAATACATAAATGTCTCTTAGAAGTTGTTACTGGGATGACTGAAACTTCTGCTGTGAAAGTTAACGCTTATTAGATGTTCTTCACACGAGAACCTTGTATATGGTAAATGTTAAAATTAAAACATAAAAAATTGACAGTTGTCGTGCCTCCACCTTTGCTCGCATATACTGTCTATACCAGGTGCGTAAATATGAAACCGGAATTTACCATAGCGATTTGGTCTTGCAGTCGATGTCGCCGGTTCTCCTGGAGTTACTTATGATCTTTAACGCTTAAGATTCTCGAAATAGATCCACTTTTCGTCACCAGTCACAATTCGATGGAGAAATGATTTCCTTTTGTACCTGGCGAGTAGAATTTCGCAAGTGGTTTTTCGGTTTTCCTGCTGTCGTTCAGTCAATGCATGTGGAACCCATTTTCCCACCTTCTGAATCTTGCCCATGGCTTTTAAACGTATGGAAACTGCTTCTCGTGTCACATTTAATTGATCCGCGAGTTGTTGTCGCGTTTGAGCGTCATCCTCATCCAACAAAGCTTGCAATTCGTTGTCTGCAAACTTTTTCGGTGGTCTTCCACGTTCTTCGTTTCTCACGTCAAAATCGACACTTTTAAATTTTGTAAACCACGCATAGTACTGTGACTTACCAAGAGCATGATCACCGTAAGCTTCGACAAGCATGCGATGCGATTCTGCAGCAGTTTTCTTCAAACGGTAACAAAAAATCAATGCTGTCCGCACATCGTAGTTTGTAAGTACAAATTGCGCCATGTTCAACGCTATTAAACACTACACCATGACATGAAACTTGTCTGGTTGTGAGTTGCAAATCATTATCAGCAGTCAAAACAAGCAAGCAGCGCCAAGGACGCAGTTTTACGGTAACCACAGTGACAGCTAACGCCGTCTCTGCACAAATTCATGTTTCATATTTACACACCTGGTACGAACCATTCTGATTATTATTTATTGTATATTTTGACTTTTAAAGTCACGATTGAAGCTACAGAAAGACATTAATTTTCTACAGACCGATAAATTGACCACATCTCTTTACTTGTGACAATTTTAATTTTAAAAAAATTGTGCATATGAATAATTATTTATTTATAATCTACTGTATGGCTGCTTTTGATAGTAACCAAATATAATTCTATTATTTTATTAGGATATGACTTGGTATGGACGAAACGTAATTTCTTCGTTTTTGAAGAGAACTGAAAGCTCTACCTGAATTATACCTATTACCTTACCCTTACTGAGCTCAAAGAAATATCGATGGGGGCACTAGGCCGAGTAAACTAGCTCCAAGTTAATTATAATTTTGTAATAAAGAAATCTTTCTCTTGTCACTAACATATTTAGTACTGATTAAAAATATTTTCCATTTCTAAAATTATTACCAAGAGCCCAATACTTATAGAAGATTTAAAAAAAAAAGATATAGAATCTCTGAGAAAGTCTGGTTATTTCGTACAAAGCAGGAAGATATTGGCACGAAAACCGAAAAAGGACATACAAAGTCACATTTCTGAGATGTCGGTTTACGTTTCTTTTACGGTTCTTCCAGCACTACTTTAAAGGCGATTTCTGTACTTCGAAACTACTAAAAATTAAATTAAGAATTTTCTTCCTGGTTTCACAGAGTTCTGTTTGGTGCTAATCAGTAATGCACAATTGAAGATTTTTTTTTTTTATTAAAAGGTGGTTAACAAAACAGAACGTACTTCTTTAGCTCAAAGCACTTGGATTGTGGAAGTTACAGTCCTTACTTGAAAAGCTTTTATGAACATATAAACAAGAAGCGTGGTTCTACTAAACTGCAAGAGCAGTGTGAGTTCATATACTTCTCAGAAATTTACAAATATCCCGCCCTGGATGAGTTTCTTCTGAACGTAACATTAATACGAAAACACTTCGAAACGCGTAGTTTCGAAGTTACAGGAGCTTAAAGTAAAGACAGCATCAGCACAAATGACGTCATATACAGTAACGTAAGTTGGTTAAGCAAATCACAGTTGAAGTAATACCCAATACACCTATTTATGTTTATGATTGAGGAATGCAACTTAGAGGGGGATTTTTATGCTTGCCCTATTAAAACATTTAGTTCCTTGACATCTTCATCACAACCATTGCTTAAAAAGACATATTGGATACTACTGCAATTGTGATTTGGTAATTTAACACCATTTACGTCATTATATGTCGAGCAATGACGTCATTTGTGACGATAATGCCATAACTTTGAACGCCTGTAGCTCTGAACCGACGCAAGTTTCGAAAATTCTTCAAAATTAACTTTTTTCTTGTTCTGATGTAAATAATTATTTCCCGAATTTTGCAGCAGTATTTCGGGGACACACACTCTGTATTTATGAAACAGTAATAATAAAAGGCAGAAATGTATACTTACATTGTTTGACATCATAATCGTAAGCAGAGCTTTGTTGTTTGAGTTTATGGCAACGTTCAATGTCGTGGCTTGAAACAAAACCAGAAGGCCATGCAGAACTTCCAAGAGTTAAAGAAAACACTGCTCTACCTTAAGACAAAGTAATAAATACTGGAATTATGTCAGCTTTTTACATACGTTAGTTCTTTCCATGCCAGTACGTAAATATTCCCTTCTCGAATTTATTTACACCTATCAACAATATTAACATTACGATGACACCTTAAATATCTAACCCACTATGGACGCTCGATGGAACTGTTGTATATTTCTTTGAAGCCAATGTTACCCAAGAGAGTTAAGTCATGTTACGTATTCAAAATATCATACATATGTTAATATTCTAAGGACAAGAGAAAGTCTGGTAAGAATCTTTCAGCTGGCAACCCAGACACCGCAAGTTCACTGATGAGGTTTACAGTATACGTAAAGCCTAGTCCAAAGATACGTATAGAATACATTAATTTGCACCACAAATTGCGTGACACCTTGTACAGTGCTTTTTATGTGGGTTAAACAGCTGGAGCTGAATTAACAATCACCTTAATTCCAACAAACCGAATACTTCAGTTTCAGCAGGTGTGGCTGGGCTCCATATTCTTGACTCAACAAACTACATATCATCTCCAGGAAAGAGCTTTCATTTGTGGCTTGAGGCCATCAATCAATCTCGAGCTAAATCTCCAACAGCATGTCATCACTTTTGGCATCTTTGGCTCAGGCCAGGATGGGTTAGATAGAGGATTGGGAAGGTATCGGCCAGGGTTTTTCTGAGGAGCTGAGTGTAGATTTATTGCATCTAAAGTACTAAACTCGAAGGCGCTACAGTCCAAATCGGGCCTTTATCAGACGACTTTCGTTCAATAGTGTGTTGCACTGTCAGCACAACGACTCCATTAGGCCTTTTTTTTGAAGACTTCCGTGACCAGAGTCTGCAACATTTTTTTTTATTTAAGGAGCTTCCTAACCGTCCTTTTGATGATGTCTGAACACCAGAAAATTCTTAACCGAAAATAACCCGGTTTCGCTTACAAAAAAACCTCCACGGAAGTATGCAGTAATAAATCGTTACAACATCTGTCATATAAATTGCCAACAGAGGAGCTCGTTCAGAATAGTTTGGTATTGGCAATTGCTAAGTGCAGTATATATGAACTGTACACGCTTATACAATAAACTTCCGCTAGACACGAAAGGTATAAGCAACAGTAATATATTTAAGAGAAGACTGTTGAATTTCTTTGTACAAAAGTCTTATTACACAATGGCTGAATATTTAACTGATAATATGTAATGTTTTGTTATCTGACAACTGTAATGCTTACTATTCGTAAGCTAATGTACAAGCTGAATAAATTGAATTGAATTGAATTGAATTTAATCAATATGCGGACCTACTACACTAATATATTTTGAAATCTTTCTAATAACTCTTTACTAGGCCAATATTTTCCTAAGGAAAACAACAACAACAAAAAACCATCATTTAAAAAAGAGAGAGAGATTTTGGCAACACGAAGTACGATTCAGCTGTTAGTGTTAGACCTTCAAAAGGATGTAAAAATATTCAACATGGAGGAGTACTACACAAAAAGAGTGGAAGTATATGAACGTAACAATTATATTATAATGAATTAAGTTACTACTTATAGCAATACAAGTACACTGTACCCTGCTTACAACGAATTTGAAGAAACGAAAGGAATCAGTTCGCCACTGTATCCATAGAATGTGAACGTTTTCTTTAGTAAACAGTTCTTAATACGATTTATTTCTTACTTTTGGCTGAGGAGGGGGGGGGGGGGGGGGGG